>JAZHYW010044724.1:0-13972 GCA_037355805.1 Ixodes ricinus | reverse complement strand
GGCCATCCTGAGTCTAAACCGAAACTGATAAGAGCGTAGGAAACAGCGCGCAAAAACAAACGAGGACGAAGAAACGCACATGACGAGCGCTGCGCTCGTCACGTGTGTTTCTTCTTCGTCCTCGTTTGTTTTTCGCACTGTTTCCTACGATGAATTCCCACCAACGCGACCAACTATCTATTCTTCTATGATAGCTGGAAAGGTTGCCGCCATCTACGAGCGACGTTGGCAACCAGACTGGTTGTGAGCTTGACGCTGTCACTTATAGGTGGCGGTAGCTGTCCAGAGGTTTGGGAAGGTTTGTGTCGACAAGATTTTGGTACCGGACACAATCCTGGGGAACCTAGACCTTAACAGCTCCGCTATAAAAGGATGACAAAGCGAATTAAAAGGAAAAGGATCAAAGTGAATAAGATAAATCATGTGTCTGTCTTTAATGCATCGGCATATGGGCTTTCGCCTTCAAGTCGTCTTAGGGATAACATAAGAGAACTTGGGAATTTTCCAGTTCTCATGGAATCATCCAGGCAATCGAAAACTTGTCCTTCAATAGCACCTTTGGAATTGACGGTATATCTCCCAAGTTTCTACAACTTAGAAAGCACTCAGCATCAAATATACTCGGCTCTTTTTTTCCAGCAAAGTCTGAGCTCTGGTGACGTGCTCTTCTGACTGGCGCTTCGGACAAGCTAAACCCATCTTCTAATCTGGCGATAAATCAAATCCACCTAAGTACAGACCTATTTCTCTCACTAGGGTTCCCTGTAGGCTCATGGAACATGTGATTTATACTAATATTATCTCATAGCTGGATCAATTGAACTTTTTTTCCCTATTAGCACGGTTTTCGAAAAACGTATTCATGCAACAGCGAATTATTTAAGTTTGCCACATTTCTTCAATTCAATTGTCAGTCATCAGTACAAACAGACGTCGTATATATAGACTTCTGCAAAGGCTTTCGATACCGTTCCCCACCAACGACTGCCTTTAAAACTCTTCAGATTGACCCATTAGTTACCACCTAGATAATCTTATTTTAAACAAACAGACAGCAGTCGGTCTTGGTTAACAATTCTTCATCAGTATCAGTTACCGTAAATTTATACGTCCCCAAGGCAGAGTTATGAATCCCATCCTTTTTTCATTATATATAAACAATCTCCTATCTGCAGTCAACATAACTGTTCGATTTTTGCAGACAGCTTTGTTATCTATCGAAAAAAGTCTAGTTCCATAGATCATCGCATCCTTCAAAATGCCCTCGACGCTATATGTGCACAGTGCTTTCAATGGAAGATAAACATTCACCCCACAAAATGTAAGCTAATGAACACTGCCACAATCTCAAACAAATCCTTCATCCAAATATTCATCACTAACGTAGCAGCTAGGATCGGTACCATTATATAAATACCGGGGTGTACAGTTTTCAGAAACATTAGCACATAATCAACACATGGACAGCACAATTAACAGCTCACTAAAATCACTAGGCTTTTAAGTCGGAACCTAGATCTGGCCCACATAGAAACTAAATTACTGGCTTCCTCATCCAAGCCAAGATGCTTTACGGGGCACAGCACGTAGGCATCACCAGGAAACAGCGGAGGCCCTAGAGGTCCTTACATCGGCGTGCCATGCGTATCGTCACGGGCCTGCCGAACTTCACGCCGGTTGACACGCTGCAGGCCCATGCTGGACTCAACACCATTGGAGACCTGTTACACGAGGCATGCCTCGGGCAGCACATCCGCCTTTCACGGTCCAGACCGCGACGATCCATTCTCGGGTTGCTGGGCTTGCGACCCGTTGAGGGAGTTCCACCACCAACCACACCCTCCATTTTGGAGTCTGCCATGCCTGACCTCCGGCAAGCCGACGACATCCCATGCTGGAGGCAGCCATCCGGGCCGCCGACGATTCCAAGCTGCGGCGCACGAACGTGACGTCAACGCCGACGGCCCCGAAGTACGCGGATACTACAGTGACGCGGCCGCGGATCCCGAATCCGGATCTACTGCCGCAACTGCCTGTTGCCTATCCTTGGGATCGACCACTGGTGTCCGGCTTCCACCGGGGCTTGACTCGCTGGAGGCTGAGCTGCGGGCGATCCTACTGGGAGCGGAACTGGCGCTCCGCGACACCGCCACCGGAGTGTTATCTCCCACCGAGATCCTCCTGCACACAGACTGTGCGGAAGCGGTCAAGGCATGCCTTTCTTCGCCCCCCCCCCCCTCGCTCTCCAACGGTCTACTTCATCCGGGCGGCTGCAGCGGGACTCGAGTTGGTCCTGGGATCGGCCGCACACATCAGTGTCGTTTGGGTTCCGGGCCACGCGGGCATAGAGGGCAATGAAGCGGCGCATCGGCTGGCAAGGGCGTTCTTGTCTCTCCCCTCGGCCGGTCAGCCGCTTCAGCGACCCTTGGATGCACCATCTGGCTCCGACGCTAGCACTGGCCCCTTCACCACCACAGCACCCGCGCACCGAAACCAAGCGGCGCCTGCCCACCCGGCTGCCTGAGTGCCCGACCTCCATCCCCAGGGGATACCCGCGGGCGGCCGAGATCCGGCTACGCCAAATCACAACCGGCTGTGCATGGACCCGTATCGCCTGGCCCGCTTCGGGCTACGTTCGCCAGAACATGCAATATGCGACCAGTGTAGTTCGACCCCTACATCGCCACCTCAAGCCAATCAAACCGTCGGGCTAATCCCCGATACTTCCATTAACACCCAGTCCACAGCGCATCTCGCCACCCTGCGCCACCTGCTCTGGGAGTGCCCGGCAAGGCGAAAGGAGAGGGACATAGCACTCGCGCAGCTCGGTCCACCACCACAAATAACATTCGAGGCCCGGACGGCGCCGACCGGCCGCACAGACGTCAAGAGGCGGGTCTTCAACTCACTCTTGGCTTACGTGAGGACGGCCGGTCTGGCCGACCTTCTGTAAGCCCTCGCCTCCTCCCCCTCTCGCACCCCCTCTCCCATTCCTGCATCCTCATACCCTTCCCCTTCGCGACAAGGCATGAAACCGGTCGCGTCGTACCCCTTCTAGATATGAATAAAACGTATCCAACAACAACAACTTCATCCTATATTCATCACTAACGTAGCAGCTAGGATCGGTACCATTATATAAATACCGGGGTGTACAGTTTTCAGAAACATTAGCATATAATCAACACATGGACAGCACAATTAACAGCTCACTAAAATCACTAGGCTTTCAAGTCGGAACCTAGATCTGGGCCCACATAGAAACTAAATTACTGGCTTATACAACAATAATTCTACCTAAACTAGAATATGCAAGCATTACATGACATCCACATCAAAATTGCCTAACTTCCTAATTAGAGTATGGTTAAAACAAGGTTGCCCGGTTCATATTGAACGATTTCTCGCCTGAAAGTAGTGCTTCCGATTTACAAATCAATCTTGGTCTTTCTTTATTATCTAATAGGCGCAAAGCTCAACCAATGTGTTTCTTCCGTGTAATGCACTACAGCAACTTATTCTTCAGAAACACTTATTGCCATTCCGCCCATTACGTTTCTCCTCGAACCGATAATTCATGTAAAGATCAGCAATTCCACTCTCATACTAATTATTTTCTATTTTCTCCCTTCACACTGTTTTTTACATAATGGAATGACTTGTCAAACCAGATTGTTACTAACACAAATCATGAGTCATTTAAATAGATATGTGAGCGTCTGTGTTCCGAGCATAATGTGTATAATTTCCTATGGTTTATTTTTCTTATTTCCTTTGTGCGTTAAGTTGTAAATGAGTTCTATATAACCTGTTAACTTGATTTCGCATATTTTTCTTTGTTAATTACAGGTGGTGAGATCACGTTGTTATGAATGTATTTTACCACCCACCTCCTCATGTAACGCCTCCACGCCTTTGAGGTGAAATGAAATATATGAAATGTAAATTAAATGAAATTTAGATATAAATATTCGCACATCACAATTTGCACCACTGTTCCTACTTTTCTACTACTTTCTGTAATAACATGTTAAGCGATTACAAGTTTTCGTCCGGCTTTTGTGGCATATGTTCACTTAAAGCTCCTAGCACTTGTAATTTTGAAGGGCGAAACAGGCTTATCGCCTAAATAAGCACAAAGGACAAGCAGCGCAGGTATTGTTTTAATTAAGATAATACTCGAACTTGAGCGTGATACTCAAATACCACACAAAAATATATCTGGTCATAAAATACATGGAATCAAAAGATCATCTCGTCTCTGGCCACAGCCGAAAATGCCGGCGTGGAAAGTACACTACGTAAAATCTAAGAAATGACTGCGCGTCTAGTTAGCCGCAAAACACTCGAAGAGCAATCTCTGCGATCTACGAAATCAGCTCAGCGAATGATGAGGCGGAACATCGGTTTAGACCTCAAGATTAAGTTTGCGCTGTTACATTACGCAATGCAAGCATGACGCTTTCCATTTCGTAATTGCGTAGACTTAATATTGAGGTCTAAACAGATATTCCGCCTTATCATTCTCTGAGCTAACTTCGTAGATCGCAGAGATTGGCTCTTTGAGTGTTTTGCGAGTAAGTAGACGCGCAAGCATTTCTTAGAGTGTTGAGCTATAACTTTGAAGAAAACAAAATAATGCAACGTTTTTTATGAATAAACACAAGAGTATGGTGGACAACGATCACCAAAAATCTAAAGCACAACAAAGATGAAAATTTCTAATTGCCCTTTTAAACATCTTAACTTTGTTCTTTGGGACACGTTTGGAGCGCCATAGAATGTTTAGTTTTTGAGGTAAAAAAACTATTTAAATAGTGCTCAAAAGAACGTTTAACAAGAATATATTAGATGAAGTTTCATGGTTAAGCTATTCCAAGCTCTTTAGATAACGGCTTAGAAATCTAGTGACAAAACGTCAAAGGAGCCACGTTTTCGCATTTTTGACGCCAGATACAAGAGCTCCAGAGTGCTGTAAATATTTACATTAATAGTTTTTATGAGATATCGTAAGTAAAGGTATTGATATTTCTGATATGTGTACTTTCTGCAATAGATGTCACCAGACATTACAAGAACGAAAACTTCAATAAACAAATGTACCTTTTTAGACAAACCCCCGAAACCAGGGCTGAGACGAAGGACAACACAACACCCGAGTCTCAAACACAGCTGTGTTCGAGACTCTTTGTGTTGTGTTGTCTTTCGTCTTTTCCCAGGTCTCAGAGTTTGACAAGAATTATGCGAAACCTTCACCAGCTCGTTTGCACCCTAAATCTTTGTTCGTGCCTTTCTGTCCCACTAAATTATATTTTTTTCTCTTCAAATATTTTTTGTGCAAAATATGTTGGATTACGTTCCCTGCAGATGTTTAGAAGTAACATGTAAAACTACAAAAAAATTAAAAAATATATATATCCGGGCTCGCGTGCATGATTTTATCTGAACAGAGCCCGCTTTCGAAATTGAGAAGCCATGTGCAAGAGTGGTACAAGTCGACGTGTACCACCTTATATATTTTTACGTATTTGGGTGGAGAAGACTTCCAATTACTTTTGAACTAATTTTGATGACTTGGGAAGACTAATTCGCCTCAAAAAGTGAAAGTAAGCCACAACGTGCCGATAAAAGTAACTTTCTTCTTTTGCCCCGACACGGCGCCACCTCCGAAAGCTTTCGTGGAAACGCGTTTTTAGCACACGTTCAAACGTACCTTTAGCGCTCGTTTCACACCACCTTAGCAGACGCACGTGCGAGGCTTTGAAAAACGATTAAATGCGGCGTTAGCAGATGCTTATGCGGAAGCAGACGTATAAACGAGACTTGCTATGTGCAACTTTACCAGACGTTGAAATGCGGTGTAAGCAGATGCTCATGCAGAAGCAGACGTAAAACGCGGCGTACATTTCCGTGTAACTCAAGGAGAGTGTGGAACGCGGCGTCGTGATCGAACGCGTTCTACGTTTGTACTCAACTTTATCAGACGTT
This sequence comes from Ixodes ricinus, assembly GCA_037355805.1. NCBI lineage: Eukaryota > Metazoa > Arthropoda > Arachnida > Ixodida > Ixodidae > Ixodes > Ixodes ricinus. The sequence continues at coordinate 7,984 of JAZHYW010044724.1, read as the reverse complement.
CGAGTAGAAATTTGAGAAACATTTGCATGGAACTTAGCAGACGTTCAGGCACAAAGAAGACGTTGACGCGAAACTTTCGCAGACGTTCGTTTCCCGAGGGTGTTGAACATCCAGCCCTTTGTTGGTTTTCGCTAAATTAACATTGCACTCGGACAGTGCCGAGTACATCGAAAACGATAAACTAGTATGGTCCCAGCCAGACAAAAGGGGCCAGAAGCGCCGTAAAAAAAAACGAAAAAAAAATGTGGGCAAAAAAGAAACGAAATTAAGTAAGCTATGCCTATTATTCGAGTGTGCTGCAGTTGCACGATCTAGCATGCTGCCGCGGGCGCAGCTGACCAAGTAGGCGGCGCGCCCGTGGCATAACGGTTATCGCGCTTGTCTTCCACGCAGAAGGCCAGGGTTCGATTCCTGGCCGCGCCTACACATTTTTGTTGACGCTGTGATGTGATGTTCTAGTAAGTTCGAGAGCCGCCTTGTTAATTCGAGGTTAGAATATTCTACGAACCGAACCTTCTACGCCGAATGTTCCGGAAGCCCACGCGTGTACAAAAGGGGCTCCGCCTGGCACGCCGAGTCAGTTTTCGCCTCAGCGTTCGATCCTGCTGCTTCGCCGCTTTCGACGCCCGCGACGCTCTGTTATTATCTTCTGTTTCCTTTTTACTTTTGGGCACAAGTTCGCCCCATTAAACGTTTAGTTCCTTTTGTTATCACCGCCTCATCAGTTGTCATTCGTGACATTTTGGTGGAGGTGCTGGGTACCGCATGTCCGTGAAGCGCACCTCCAAGTTCCCGCAGTACAAGTCCGAACCCAAGCTCCGGAGGACCCGACGAAGACCAGACCGAGATCCGGTTCAGTCGTCGCACCCAAGGCCTTCACCCGGAATTTGGACTTCTGCCGTCTCCAGGACCAAGCAGCCAACGATGGACCGACACCTACTCTGAACGTATCTTTGCAAGGTTCATGTCGGAATAGACCCCGGCCGCTCCTGCACGTACATCTACGGAGTGGCCCAGCCAGCAGCCAACGGGCGTGCTGCTCTGAAACTTGCAATCGGATCGATACTTCGATAAGCGAAGACGTCAAGAAAGTAGTCTGGCATTCTGACGCAGTACGGAGCGCGATCGGAACTACACGCTCATTTCAATTTGTGCCATCTTGGCGGAACACCTGAATGCACGTCCCAGTCATTCAGGTGTTCCCCGTTCGCGGGCATTCATTTTAACTTGTGACCGAAACTTTGGGACGTATGCGAAAGTTTTGAAGCAAATGGAAGTTGTAGAAGAGACCAGAGGACTGCGTGTCCGCAATACAGATGTCGAGAGAACCACCCTTCCTAATGGTTGTCGCAGAGAAGAAGGCCATCATTATTGATTTCGAAATTATTCTGCAGAAGACTGTCCGTTGATGTCAGCCTCCTCTCATTCTGTTTATTGTAGAACGACGCTGGGTGAGCTGTTTGGTGAAGTAAGAAGCCTTTCTCTCTCCCCAAGAATCGGAGTGTCATCGGCCAAAGCGAAGGATGTGAGGACGCTGCTTCTTCATGTCTCAGTTGAAAAGTGGCTAGCATTGGAAGAGTACCTCCAGCACATCAACGGCGTCGCTGACAGCAAAAATGGTTTCGACGTAGAAAAGAAAGCAGGAGATAAAGACTGGCAAAGTTTGAGTAAAAGAAATCCAACCCTGTACATATAACGCAATAAAACGTGAAGTATTATGTTACAAAATAATTACTGGCAGGCAATAATGGTAGAAGTTTGCTTTGTACATTCACCTTTAAAAAATCGAATGTTTCGCATTCTTGCACATTTTAAGTTTGCAGCAAATATCACAGGAAAACAGAAAACGTACACAAAAAAGGATGAGAAATATTGAGCACATAATGTTATTGTCCCGGTCACAGTGAAACCTTTGGTGTCAGTTTTCTCAGAACAATATTTTTGAACTTGTACCACTATTGCACGTGGCCCCTCAATAGTTCTGGTGTAAACAGGCACTTTCACGAAGCTCAGGTGTTGCAGTTCAATGCCAGAAAAGTAGTCGCACATCCCTTTCCGTTTGTTTCGTCCATGGCAATTGTTGAAACACCGAAAAAAATATATAGAACTAGGATTTCGTGTTTTTCATTTTTTTTTTGTTCCAGTGAAGGTTGGATAGTATTTTTCCAAGTTTATATTTTTCTGTAAAATATGGGTTTGTCAGAGTTTATTTTCGTTAGATTTCCAATTCTCATAAATTTGGAGTTTATTTTGCTCTGTTCTCAATTTCCCAAGCTAAATTATTCGTCTACTACGTCCGTTTAAAAATGTATTTTGTCTGTTTTAGGATGTCAGGTGGTTCCATTTCGCTTAAGGTATTTCTGCGATTCACTGCTGCCTTGTTGCGTGGTTCGGCATTGGCCTCCTCTGGAGTCGGAATGCTGCGTCCCATGACCTAAACGTTATTATAGTTTTACCCCAAGCCCTTTGGTATACCTATTTAACCAGAGGACATCCCTAGAATGTTCAGTAATTAAATGTTGCTAAAGTTGAAGCCTGGGCGAGTTGGTATGACATATTAAAAGGTTAAAACAGCGCAAAAAACAACGGACAGGGTAAAGGAGGGCCCTGTCCGTTGTTTTTTGCGCTGTTTTAACCTTTTAATTCAGTAATTAAATGTGTTTCAGTTGGTTGCTCAACAAAAAATATTTTATCCATGGGGGGTGCGGGCCGGGGCATCTACACGTTGTAAGCTTAAGCTTTACGTTCATAAATATAAACACACTGTACAAAAGATGCGGACGAAGACATAAGTGCACAGGACGAGCATATTTCTCTATTAATCCGCAATTTTCGTGCTTTGTATTACTGTTTTTATTCACGACATAACCCGCCTGCATCGCCACTTGGATAGAGCTTCACGTTCATTTGGAAGGAAAGTTCATATGTTATGCGTAAAATAAGAAAATATTTTATAGGCAGACAGACCTTGTGCCCTCGGAAATATACTAAAAGCATCCACGCTGCAAACCTAAGAAAAACAGAAACGCCACTTACCCTAGCTGTTTAATGGCCGGTTAGAAGTCGTGGTAGATAGCACCAAAATAGAGTGCATACATACCAAAGGCAAAATTAACAGATATTGCATTTTATGCGTGAAGCGAGTCTAGCAAATACTTCACATATTAGGAGTTTTTCTTTTCTTATCCGCAAACGGCACACGATAAAATTTTGTTGACCTTCAATGTAAAAAAAGAAAGAGAAACAGACACTTTGGCGTTATTTCTGGTATGAATTTATATTATATCTAAAATTGCGAGAAAAACACACAAATTTCCCCCATTTCTACTCTTATACTGAATTCAGTGAAGAATGTATTGATTGTTAGTCACTCTCCCAAGTGTGCAGGACCCTTTTTCACTATATAGTGGTTGGCATAACAAAAATAACTCTGGGTATCTGCAGTGGTACCAAGGGAAGAATTATTATAACATTTAACTTCAAGACTGACTCAATCCATTTCGAAGTAGAAAGCTATACCAAAGTTAAAACAACCTATCATGATGAGTTTTCGCTGGAGCACTAAACGTGTTCAGTTCGACTTGAATTTGATAGCTATTTGTTGATTTGATTTCCCACTGTATATCTAACCCTTCATAATTTTCTCTAATAGGGCGAATCATACTGCCTCTCTGCGTGTTCATACTGCAACTAAAGATTGCCTGAATAAAGTTCTTCCGCCTAATCCCTACGCGACAATGGTAAGCGCTGTCCATTAACCCACTTAGTGCCAAAGAACATTTTCATGCAAAATGATCTCGTGAAGTTATATATTTTAGAAGAAAAATAGTTGAATTATTGCTCGTTTTCTAACATTTTACAATTATAAAAAAAGATTCATGCGCACCTTTGATTTCGTACATTGTTCACCACGCTTGCGCGGACATTTATGGAAAACTTGTGTTTGTCAAGATCACTCCGAAAAAAGTGAGGATCAAGATTCAAAACTCTGCGTCATTGGTTAGTTTGAAACCTATCATTAATTTGTTATCTAATATTGTCGCCAAGTATAGATACACAGTTAATGCGGATATGTAGCGTCAAGTAGTGAACAAATTACATTTATGTTGTTCCCTCTTTCACAATGGTTGGAAGAGGGACTCTAAAGACTCTGTTGTACTCCGACGTTGAGCGCAGCGCAGAACGTGCGCGTTTCCTTCGCTACAGACGAGGCCACGCAAGGCACGCTTGCGTGGCTTGGGAACAAGCGGAAATTCTAATGTTTATAATATGCGTGCCCGCGAAGCCGAAAGGAGGCGACAGCAGCGACAGGACGACCCGGAGTTGCGATAGCGTTTCCGAATCTCGGAGCGCAATTGGGTCTCCGAGCACGAGAAGCGAATGAGAAAGCGCTGCGAACGGGGCCCGACAACGCTATCGCGTTCCACTATTGAAGGTGAAGCTTAAGCATCCTCCAAGTTATTCAGTCAACATTGTCCTTAGCGATAAGCAGCGCACTTGAAATGTATATTAAACATTATGAAATACAGCCTCAATAACAAGGGACGAAGAACAAGAAACGAATACGACATGACAACCACTGACTCGAAACTAAAGTTCATTTTATGAAAAAGGAAACCAAGGAAACCTTTTAAACAGGTCACATACACAAAGATTAAAACACACGCCTATCAGGCAAATAGAGGCCTCAGATATTTCCCCTGTCAAATTGAAACTTATGTTAGATCGAAGGTACGTTATCTCCTCGGATAACACATCCGATGACTCACTTACAGGTCTGTGTGCCAATAGAGAAATGTAGAATGCTTCAATTATTTTTCGAGTCACTCTACCGCTACATTGCAGGGATAGTTCATGTCTCCCTTTTTTTGGTGACGCGGTTGTTGTGGGCATACACTGAGAGAGAAGAACTCGAAAAATAATTGAAGCATTCTTTATTTCTTAGTTGGCAGACAAATGTGTCAGTGAACCATTGGTGACTTTATCCAAGAAGAAGGCAAAGGGCGGTCCAAACCAATACGCAAAACTGGCGAAAACGGGTCCGGGAGAATTCCGGGGAGAAGAGTGACGTCAACAGTCACGTAGACGTGACGTTTTGTGGCTCCCGATTTTAAGGGTCCAAAGTTGAAAATAATGAACTTTGTCCGGCCTTGGAGAGCCCCAGAGATCCCCGGAGAACTTCTCGGCCAATCAGGGGAAGGCAGTGCACCCTTCCAGCCCACCTTGCAAACCTTGAGTGGGTACTGGTGGGGCGTGTTTGTGTGTGTGTGTGTGGGGAGGGGGGATGGGGGCGTTTGTCGCTTTTGGGAACCCTACAAAAGGACAATAGGAGGCTTAATAAACGTTCCTTTTGCTGTATTCTCCACCTCAAATTCACTGAAAAATCCCACAGAGGGTGCCTTTTTTCCCTTTCTCGCCCGTGACGTGTGTTTTTCCCTATCGCGCTCGAATTTCCGCTCTCCGGCGTCCCGGCGCGTTGTCTTTTCACTCCTCACTCGCGCACGCTTCTGGGCTAAAACGGCAAACGGAAGTTATATATAAAAATAAAAATAAAACGGTTTCCGCCTTTTAAATTTTTGCGGGCCCATTTCATGGTTTGCTTTGGACCGCCCTTACATACCTTCCAAATAACAGGAATGTCAATTTGTAATGCGATATCTCTGAGGCCTCTAGTTGCCTGGTAGTGAGTTTTAATCTGTGCGTGTGTATTGTGAGTCAGCCGTTGTCCTCTCGTGTTCGTTTCTTGTTCTTTGCCTGTGTTTACTGAGTTTTTATTTCATAATGTTTAACTGTTACCAACTGGTACAATTTACAAAGCCACTTCAGAAATGTATATTGTTTGGCACTCCTATAAAACAAAAAGAGCACTTCGACAGCTTTTTTTAGCACATTTTGAGCTTAAAAATAGCACATCTCAGTGTGTATAACCCGGCGGTTGGATTGGGCTAGGCTGCAGAGTAGAGTTCATGCACGCACGCAGCTCGCCATTGAAACTAAATATGCACTAAATGCACGCAGGCAGCTAGCCATGACGTGGGGCGCATGTCGGCCTCACGTGGTCAACGCGGATTTGGGCGGCCTCTACGAAACTCCCGTTGGTTCCTCGTGGCCGCCGAGTGGGCACGGACAACTCCACTAGTGAAAAAGCCATTTGTATGAGAAATGTCTTGTGTGCAGTAAACAGATATGAATCATACAAGATAGATAGGAACATATAAGAACCGTATAAGAAATATATAAGAACCATATAAGATATATAAGAACGGATAGGAACCATATAAAAAACTTATAAGAAACTTTTTACAAGTTTCTTATATGTTCTTAAATGGCTTCTGTAGCTCTTATATAGTCTTTTATGGTTCTTATATGTTCTTATATATCTTGTATGTTTCATGTGTTTATTGGACACAAAATTTCTCATACAAAATGACATTTTTCAATAGGGTGGGGCTGTCTCGGCCTTGTCTACGCGTGACTAACTTCGGTCGATGACGGGCTACGTAAGCTCACATGAGCACCGCCAGCCCAGATGGGTCCGACATCGGCTGCACGAGAGCCAAGTTGTGCTCCCCGCTCGACGCAGAAACGTGGCCGTGCCCAACTTGGGCTGCCCGTGCAACACGAAATCGATGGGTCCCTAACGTCGGCTGTGGAAGCACTAAATAATTCCACCTTCAAATGCCCACCACGGATAGGGATCGGCACAGTCCTCGGAAGAGCGAAATGAGCCCAGGTGGGCTGCTCTGGTATGCCCCTTGGCTCCCCTGAGGAAGTCTGCTGGTAGGTTGTCCAAGTACGCGCCTCATATGAGGCGTCTGAGCGGGACACAGCTGAGCTGTACAAGCGGGCCCCTCATGTGCTTAGGCCCGAGTTCTACAGTGCTACATTTGTAGACCCCCGCCCCCCCCACACACACACACACCAATTTAGAGCCCACCTTGCGCAACTTGGGTATATTCAAATCCTACTTGAGATACTCTTGTATTTTGCCCTATACGCGAAATATATCGAACTGTACTTTTCTTCGTTTAGCTTTAAAAAATATATCATTAGCTTATGTGTTTTTTTAGACAAACGTGAAAAAATACAATAAACATAGCTCCAATTTCAATGTTAAACAAAACGCGAAAACAGCGACTGGAGGCAGGTAGCCACGATTTCAATTGCACCCGTATCTTAAAGGGGCTGTGCCCTACATGGTTTTGAAACTCACTTCGTGACAAAAATTAAGAGTGTTAAAAAAGTCGTGCTGCCGTAATAGGCATGCCATAGAAGAAGATGAAATATCGGCCGTCAACTGGCATGCAAACGACAATTCCTTTCTAGTTTATACGGAGGTTCAAATAACTTAATCAGACTTGTATCTTTGACCATACTCCTATATAACCAATGTTTGATTTTCACAAATCTGTAATGTTTGGCATTCTAGTGTATAGATAGCGACACTAAAATACAACTTCCCAAACGAGGCACAGAATGCTTCTTATCGCCTATTTATTCGTGTTTAAGGGAAAAGGAAATGCTGCTTAATACAATATACTAAAAACATTCCCATATTTTGTTTAATTACCTAGCTGTAAATACTTGTTGAAATTTTTGATTTTGTATACTGCAGAATAATTATTTCTCTTGCATGTTGTCATCCACAGAAAATGGAAATCGACAGACTCGCAGAGGAAAGAAGGCAGACCGAGAGCGTGGGTGTGGGGCACCTAATTCTGCATCGGATTCAGCCTGGCTGCTTATCAGCATATGACAAAGACACACGCGGTTGGTGCACAAGCCACTGACTGCTCTAAGGTCCAATATTGTGAGGTATTTATTGTCACGGGCCCTACCAGTCGTTACCACATACGCGAGGGTTGCTTTTATTTGTGTTGACGATCCTTAATTTTTTAGCGGTGGGTCCATATATGTGACTGAATTTTGACGTTCTTTAATGCACATATTTTGTGAAACCGTATTGCAAAAATGAATCGTCTCC
>JAZHYW010044723.1:0-15970 GCA_037355805.1 Ixodes ricinus | reverse complement strand
CATCGCTTGTACGCTACGTTCCAGTTACGTATTGCTGCGCGACAAAACAGCACGGTCAAAACAGCACGCGTCAAAACAGCACAGCGTCAAAACAGCACGGCGACAAAACAGCGCGCGTCAAAATAGCACGCGACAAAACAGCACAGCGTCAAAACGGCACAGCGACAGAAGAGCACGCGCCAAAACAGCACGGCGTCAAAACAGCACAGCGACAAAACAGCACGCATGTAGCAACTTCGAGCGCGCTCTTCACCTCTCTCTGCGCGATAATTATCTTGATCCGTCATTGCTGAGCGTTAAAAAGGCTGTAATAGGTAGCGTTTTGTGAAAACAAAACAGAACGAAAAGGCAAATGGATGGACATTGTATGGCATTATATAACAGCTAGTTAAGAAACAATAAAAAAAGTACGTTGGCGGCGACGGGATCGCACTCAAGTCAGTGTCCCGAGTGCTGCTGCTGTGTGATTGCTAAAAATAAATAAACTTAGCAGTACTTACTACTACTTAACTACGGTGATCTCTGAAGAGATTGGGTAGTTAGAGGTGATATCTTCGCGTCGATGTTGGCCGCGTTATCTGGTCTTCTTTGTAGAACCAGCGAAAGAGGAAAAATTATTGGGAAAAAGAAGTCCATAAGTTCAAGTTATGAACCATCTGGTTTGCGGCGGTCCGGTGAGGTTCCGTAGTACTCGTCGTTTTGTAATTACCACCTAAGCGTAAAACGACCCCCCCCCCCCCCAACCAAAAAAAAAAAAAGCGGGAGATGCGCCGATTACAGATGCATTGATAGAACCGGTAAGATAAGGTGACTTTAATGTCGAGCGTATTCAAGGTGTACAATGGGCACCGATTCTGCGGGGTTCATTCGCCGTGAATAAAATGTCCCGGAAACACGCGGCTGCAGCTTGCAGGCGAGAAGTTGTTTTGAGTTAAATTCACAGAATATTGCCGACGAAGGCCTCGATCGAGTGGAAACCGGTGAAGCAGAAACATGCCACAGCCTCAATGCTGTTGCCGTACAGCATGGGCTGAGCATACCGTTGACGCACACGCTTTCTGTTTTTTTTTTTTAACAACTAACGACAGCATATTGCCATGCGACTGATTTATTTATTGTAGACGACATCACCAGCAAACTTGCGCGTCAAAATTAGCAGAACTGCTCGAGAAATAGCCAGAATACGCACCAGCGGGGGCTTCGGTATTGCTCAGGGAGCCTCATGTGCCGCATCGAGTATACTCCCCACTCCGAACTTGCTCCCAAGAGAACGGATTCGACAAAATGTGCCGTCGACGAGTTGGCTTTCGACGAATTGGCCTAGACCCTCCATTCCTTTACAGTGCCTACTTTGAGACATGCATTTTTATAACTCTAACGCTATATTTAGGGTTCAGCGTTTTCGCCTTAAAGTGAATAAAACCGGTAAAAGTCCACCGAATTCATTTTTCCAAATTCAGTTTTAACTGAAAAAGGTGAGTATCTTTGAGGGCGTTTGGAGGGACGGGTTGGGGGGGGGGGAGTGACTCATTATTGACCGTATGACTACTTCCTTTCGCAGTTTTCATCTTGTCTCCCAGATCGGTTCAACTTTCAACTAAAGCTCCGGGGGCGCAGGGGTTTTCAGGACGAAATCTGGGTTTTTCACCTGATAGGGATTTGTGTGCCGAATTCTTTGCTCAAAGAAGAGAGTTTAATCGTGAACTGAACAATGAAAATCAAGGGCGTCCGTAAATGCCGCACATTTTTTAACACTCCTAGCTTCCGTCTACTAGTCTAGAGGAGGGCATAAATACGATTGTTTTATTGCCGTTTCTGTGGTCTGCGCGAATTTACCACCTCTCGGAGTCGTGAAAATGGAGAAAAAACGCACTGAGTACAATGCTTGCAAATTTCTGGATTTTGATATTTGCCTCTCCGACCGAAGTGGTAGTGAAGTTCATGCTTCGACCTGTGTACAAACACGAGCACATGACGATAATGTCAGATCACGATAGGGCCCCAGTGAGTCTTGCAGAACAGGTCGCGTCGGCTGCCAGACAGCAACAAATAAGAAAACCAGTACCTGGTCTACTCACTATACATTTTAAACAAACGCTTTTAAATATTACATTTTCGTCAGTATACTGGTTTTCGCCAATAAACCGAAAAGAACCGAGAAGCTTATGAGTCTACAAATATTCACCGCAATACACCGAAAACTTCTGTTTCAAGCTATATTGTCAATGTCCTGCTTTGACGCTGTGCTGTTTTGACGCTGTGCTGCTTTCGCGGTGCTGTTTGGACGCCTTTCTCTTCTGTCGCTGTGCCCTTTTGACGCTGTGCTGTTTTGTCGCTGTGCTGTTTTGACGCTGTGCTGTTTTGACGCCGTGCTGTTTTGGCACGTGCTCTTCTGTCGCTGTGCCGTTTTGACGCTGTGCTGTTTTGTCGCGTGCTATTTTGACGCGTGCTGTTTTGTCGCCGTGCTGTTTTGACGCTGTGCTGTTTTGACGCGTGCTGTTTTGACGCGTGCTGTTTTGTCGCTGTGCCGTTTTGACGCTGTGCTGTTTTGTCGCGTGCTGTTTTGACGCTGTCGCTGTTTTGACGCCGTGCTGTTTTGACGCTGTGCCTGCTTCTGTCGCTGTGCCGTTTTGACGCTGTGCTGTTTTGGCACGTGCTCATTTTGACGCTGTGCTGTTTTGACGCCGTGCTGTTTTGGCGCGTGCTCTTCTGTCGCTGTGCTGTTTTGACGCTGTGCTGTTTTGACGCTGTGCTGTTTTGACGCTGTGCTGTTTTGACGCCGTGCTGTTTTGGCACGTGCTCTTCTGTCGCTGTGCCGTTTTGACGCTGTGCTGTTTTGGCGCTGTGCTGTTCTGACGCTGTGCTGTTTTGACGCCGTGCTGTTTTGGCACGTGCCTTCTGACGTGCTGTTTTGACGCTGTGCTGTTTTGGCGCTGTGCTGTTTTGACGCTGTGCTGTTTTGACGCCGTGCTGTTTTGGCACGTGCTCTTCTGTCGCTGTGCCGTTTTGACGCTGTGCTGTTTTGTCGCGTGCTATTTTGACGCTGTGCTGTTTTGTCGCCGTGCTGTTTTGACGCTGTGCTGTTCTGTCGCTGTGCTGTTTTGACGCCGTGCTGTTTTGGCGCGTGCTGTTCTGTCGCTGTGCTGTTTTGACGCCGTGCTGTTTTGTCGCGTGCTCTTCTGTCGCTGTGCCGTTTTGACGCTGTGCTGTTTTGACGCTGTGCTGTTTTGACGCTGTGCTGTTTTGACGCCGTGCTGTTTTGGCACGTGCTCTTCTGTCGCTGTGCCGTTTTGACGCTGTGCTGTTTTGACGCGTGCTATTTTGACGCTGTGCTGTTTTGACGCCGTGCTGTTTTGGCGCGTGCTCGTTCTGTCGCTGTGCCGTTTTGACGCTGTGCTGTTTTGGCGCGTGCTATTTTGACGCTGTGCTGTTTTGACGCTGTGCTGTTTTGACGCGTGCTGTTTTGACGCTGTGCCGTTTTGACGCTGTGCTGTTTTGACGCTGTGCTGTTTTGACGCTGTGCTGTTTTGACGCCGTGCTGTTTTGGCACGTGCTCTTCTGTCGCTGTGCCGTTTTGACGCTGTGCTGTTTTGGCGCGTGCTGTTTTGACGCTGTGCTGTTTTGGCGCTGTGCTGTTTTGACGCTGTGCTGCTTCTGTCGCTGTGCTGTTTTGACGCTGTGCTGTTTTGACGCGTGCTGTTCTGTCGCCGTGCTGTTTTGACGCCGTGCTGTTTTGGCGCGTGCTCTTCTGTCGCTGTGCCATTTTGACGCTGTGCTGTTTTGACGCTGTGCTGTTTTGGCGCTGTGCTGTTTTGACGCCGTGCTGTTTGGCGCTGTTTCTGTCGCTGTGCCGTTTTGACGCTGTGCTGTTTTGGCGCTGTGCTGTTTTGACGCTGTTGCTGTTTTGACGCCGTGCTGTTTTGGCACGTGCTCTTCTGTCGCTGTGCCGTTTTGACGCTGTGCTGTTTTGGCGCGTGCTATTTTGACGCTGTGCTGTCGCCGTGCTGTTTTGCACGCTCGTGCTGTTTTGACGCTGTGCTGTTTTGGCGCGTGCTGTTTTGACGCTGTGCTGTTTTGACGCCGTGCTGTTTTGGCACGTGCTCTTCTGTCGCTGTGCCGTTTTGACGCTGTGCTGTTTTGGCGCGTGCTATTTTGACGCTGTGCTGTTCTGTCGCTGTGCTGTTTTGGCGCTGTGCTGTTTTGACGCTGTGCTGTTTTGGCGCGTGCTGTTTTGACGCTGTGCTGTTTTGACGCTGTGCTGTTTTGGCGCGTGCTCTTCTGTCGCTGTGCCGTTTTGACGCTGTGCTGTTTTGACGCTGTGCTGTTTTGTCGCTATGCTGTTTTGACGCTGTGCTGTTTGACGCCGTGCTGTTTTGGCGCGTGCTCTTCTGTCGCTGTGCTGTTTTGACGCTGTGCTGTTTTGGCGCGTGCTATTTTGACGCGTGCTGTTTTGTCGCCGTGCTGTTTTGACGCTGTGCTGTTTTGACGCGTGCTGTTCTGTCGCCGTGCTGTTTTGACGCTGTGCTGTTTTGTCGCGTGCTGTTTTGACGCGTGCTGTTTTGTCGCCGTGCTGTTTGACGCCGTGCTGTTTTGGCGCGTGCTGTTCTGTCGCTGTGCCGTTTTGACGCTGTGCTGTTTTGGCGCGTGCTGTTTTGACGCTGTGCTGTTTTGTCGCTCGTGCTGTTTTGACGCTGTGCTGTTCTGTCGCGTGCCGTTTTGACGCTGTGCTGTTTTGACGCGTGCTGTTTTGACGCTGTGCTGTTTTGACGCCGTGCTGTTTTGGCGCGTGCTCTTCTGTCGCTGTGCCGTTTTGACGCTGTGCTGTTTTGGCGCGTGCTATTTTGACGCGTGCTGTTCTGTCGCTGTGCTGTTTTGACGCTGTGTTTTGGCACGTGCTGCTTCTGTCGCTGTGCCGCTTTGACGCTGTGCTGTTTTGGCGCGTGCTGTTTTGACGCTGTGCTGTTTTCGACGCTCGTGCTGTTTTGACGCTGTGCTGTTTTGACGCTGCTGTTCTGTCGCTGTGCTGCTTTGACGCTGTGCTGTTTTGGCGCGTGCTGTTTTGACGCGTGCTGTTCTGTCGCCGTGCTGTTTTGACGCCGTGCTGTTTTGAGCGGCGTGCTGCTTTCTGTCGCTGTGCCGTTTTGACGCTGTGCTGTTTTGGCGCGTGCTGTTTTGACGCGTGCTGTTCTGTCGCCGTGCTGTTTTGACGCTGTGCTGTTTTGACGCGTGCTGTTTTGACGCGTGCTGTTCTGTCGCTGTGCTGCTTTGACGCTCTGCTCTAATGACGCGTGCTGTTTTGACGCGTGCTGTTCTGTCGCTGTGCCGATTTTGACGCTGTGCTGTTTTGGCGCGTGCTGTTTTGACGCTGTGCTGTTCTGTCGCTGTGCTGTTTTGACGCTATGCTCTTCAATGTCGCTGTGCCGTTTTGACGCTGTGCTGTTTTGGCGCTGTGCTGTTTTGCGACGCTGTGCTGTTTTGACGCCGTGCTGTTTTGGCACGTGCTCTTCTGTCGCTGTGCCGTTTTGACGCTGTGCTGTTTTGGCGCGTGCTATTTTGACGCGTGCTGTTCTGTCGCCGTGCTGTTTGGCACGCTGTGCTGTTTTGACGCTGTGCTGTTTTGACGCGTGCTGCTTTGTCGCGTGCTGTTTTGTCGTGTGCTGTTCTGTCATGGTGCCTATTTCTTCGTGAGATATAAAATAAAAAAAACGTAGTTAATATTTTTGTAACATGTTATGTCAAGCAATAGATTATCACCTCACTTGTACATAGCGCCAATAGCTATCGAAATAGACTCGGTATAGTATCGAACAGGGTTGGGCAGAAATACTCGAAAATGTATTTGGAAATACAAATACTGGGATACATTAAAATAGTAGCCAAAATACTGATACTAAAATACATCTGTAAAAATGTATCGCGATACGTATCGGAAATACATTTTAAATAGAGGCAAAAAGTCTTTGGAAATACAAATACAGGAATACATTTTTGGGAGGGCAGAAATACAAATACAGAAATACTGATACTGCGATACATTTTTCACATTTGTTAGAGACGCCAACTGAGATGAAGCTTGAAGTTTGAAGTGGATGTTTTTGACGTGTCTCATCTTCTGTTACGGTTGAAAAAACGATACGATGGCATCCCTGTTTTGAAGGTCCTTCCTGCAGACCCTCCGCCACAGACGCATGGATTGCAGTCATCAAGTTTCGCCTAGCATTACCCAAACAGAGACCTCGTGGATTGCGACCCGATATTGCCGGCACAGGTGCGAGCTCTCCGAGAAACAGCGCGCTCGAGACGAGTCGCAGGTGTACGAAGGCTGGGTCGGCACAGCGAGGCCACGTCTGGCCTCTTTCCTGGGTTTCGGATCCCCAGAGCAGCGGGTCACGTTCACGTCGGCTGATGACGTACCCGTGAGCCATGCAATATTACGGGCGCACACTGCGTGAGTCATCCTACTATTTCAAGTCAACCACCACCAGGCTCGTGCTGCAACGGACTGGGTGTGACTCAGCTTTGCCGGCTTGGTGTACTGTGTACGCTAAGGCAAGATGATACATTTATAAGCGGACATTGGATGCCAGCAAACAATGACTCAAGAAATTCCTACCTAAGGACCTGCAGCAGAAGATGCTCTGACTCCAATCCTGGCACGCCACCTGGTTCGAGTCCCCAACTACGCAACACTTCTCAGAAGAGAGAGGAGGACGCATAGAAAAATAGTTTGGAGAATCGGAAGGAACCTTGGTCAGCATAGCAACAATGCCCCAGCATCTCTTAACCCTAATGCCCTAAAAAGTAAAAAAAAAAATGCGTTCGGACTTTTTTTTTTTTTTTGGGGGGGGAGGAGTATTTCTTAAGAAATGTAACGAAATACATTTCATCCTGATTGTATCGCGATACAAAGAAACATCCCAAAATGTATTTCGATACAGGAATACAGATACTGGTGAAAAAAATGTATCGCGATACAGAAATACAGATACGAAATGTATTTCTGAAATACTATCGCGATACATTTGTATCGCGATACTGCCCAACTCTGGTATCGAATACTAATATAGGAAAAACAAAAGTTATTTCAATCTAAGAGTAAAGTTGATATCTTGGAAGAGATGATTCAATTTATCAATGACAATATTGAATAAGAGAGGGAAAATATCAAGGTGAAGTAAACATATATGTTTGGTTCAAAATAAATTGGGGTGGCATATTTGGCAGATGGGCTCTTATCATTCACACTTAAAATATAACATAACTTTCTCTTATTTAATAAAAACAAGTCATGAAACAAAAAGAACCCATGCAGTCATCAACAACGGTACGTTATTTTATTTAATAACAACATCTCATGAAAAATAAAGAAACCCATGCAGTCATTAACAATTGGTACGTTGTCAATACAAGGATAAAAGGATTACTATACCTATGATAAGGTGCCCATGAACAAATCATGAAAATACTATGGAAAACAACAAAAGACATACAAAATCTCATCTCACTTTGACTTGTACGACATAACCCACAAAACTTCAATAAAAATTGGGTTCCAGGTTCTCAAAATGGGCATCTGAAAGACCTGTAAATTTCTGACGGGAAGGCACGGACCAGTTCCGGGGCCTTAGGCTTCCCATTAGTCTCCACAAAAGCATGCAACAGAAGACCCAAAGCAACACCTAGGAGAGAGCAGGCTCGTTCTGTATCCCTGGGCTTCTGATTAGATATTAGACAAGGCAAACACAAAAGTTAAGGAAGTCTTCTTTATTTATAATAGGAAGCTCAATTTAATTGGGCAAGTACCAAGTTGATAAAAAAATAAAGATTCAAAGACACGCAAGATGTAACCTCACTTTTACTTGCACGGCATAACGCACAAAACTGGAATAAAAAAAAAAGGGCTTATAACATGCCATAGCCTCCTCTATACTGACAAAGCCTGGCAGATCGTCACGTGGCGAGGCCGCCGAAAGTGAAAAGGTAGAGCAGCAGTACAAGAGTCATGTAACGGGCGCCCCGCTGCGGCGAGAAGCCGAAACACACTTGTCCCGAGCTATGGAATGTCCGCTCGTGCTTCTCGCGTTCCTCGGTAGCTGCCAGCTTCTTTTTCTCGTCGGGTTTGAAAACCATGTTTCGGGTCCTCGCCGCTGCAAAAGCTGTGCGCTGTATACAGACTCCCCGAGAAATGCTCTGTGCTACCAGATCCTCGCGCTCCAAACCTGCGACCGGACGCTCTATCGCTCCGTCATCGAACTGCCAGGCTTTGTGAGTATAGAGGAGGCTACGAACATGCACATCTGGAAGACCTTAAATTTATAAGACAGGAAAGCACGGGCCAGTTCCAGGGTCTTAAGCTTCCTATTATTCTCCATAAAAGCATGCAACAGAAGACCCAAAACAACATCTAGGAAGGAGCAGACTAGTTCTGTATCCCTGGGCTTCTGATTAGATATTAGACAAGGCAAAAACAAAAGTTAAGAAAGCCTCTTTTATTTTTGATAGGAAGCTCAATTTAATTGGGCAAGTACCAAGATAAAAAGAAAAGAAAATGGGAGCCCGAAAACCGATAACCAACTCAGAATAAAGGAAATAGTCAATAAATGATATAAATATTACTTCTCTTATTCAAAACACATAATACCATAATTTAGAGAAACACAGTAAAAATAGATTAAGTAATATACAAAAAGTAACAGTTGAAGATGAATAAAGAGGTAAAGTAAACAATAAAGGGGAACACAATAAACGGAGAAGGGACGGGGAAGAGAATAACATTTTAGTTTCTTAGAAAAAAAGAACATCTTTTGCTATGTAACATAATTTAAATTAATACATACAAAATTATTCTTTAGCATTGTTGAGCTCTGTATTGTTGAGCTCAACTTTGTTGCATCGGCATTGTTGTGTTCGGCAAGGGAGGCGAGGCGAACTGACCTTATTGCAATCCATAACAATGAAAAAGGAAAACACCATCACGATAGCACCTCTTAAGAAGCTTTAAACTCTCTTTATAAAACACCAATAAACAAGCAATTGATAGCATTGCTCTAACCTATCTTGTTTAACACAAATATTACTGCCTTCTAGACCTTACATATTCCCATTTGTTAAAATTTGAAACCTTAATCAAAAGTCAGATCACGAAAACAGCACACATACATACACTAGCTGAGATTGCCCAGGCTCACAGATTTTCAATCTGAGTTTAAATATAAGTTTTTTGTTGTTGTTTTTGCTGATAATATAGCAATGCATCATCCCCAGTTACTGAAAATAAATAAAACTTAAACATAATAAACTACAATAAATAGAGAATAGAAATAGTTAAATACACCTGGAATTCAGAGGCATCTCGGCGGGTATTGCGGTGTTCGGCCCTCCTAATTTTAATAGAGCTACAAAAATTACGTAAATACATAGTTCACATCTTAATATTAAACACGTTAAAATATTATATGCATATAATGATTAGTAATTTATAACTCCATAATATTTTCTCCTAAACAGGAAATGTTCAAGAAAAAGCATGGATCATCCTCGTCGTCCTCTTCCAAGATTACCAAAGGGCATGGACCAAGGACAGAAAATCAATATTTAAAGCAATAGACTTCAATATCTACGACAATTTAAATCATTTATAATGCATGCCCGAATGAGCTTTTAGGTCCGTTTTTGATCCCGTGGTTTTGATGCCCAAGAATTTTCTTTATAATTGGCTTTAATAACAAATTTCCTTTTTGGTCATTGAACCCTATTTATTTATTTTTGATTGGTTTAAACCTGTTATACCATGTGGCGGTGGAGGGTGAGAGAGACACTTTTATTTTTTTTATATGCTCTCATTTAGAAATTGTAAATCGGAAGTAGAAACGTTACAGCTAAGGCGAGCTAGCCCAGGAACCCGTACCAGCTCCGCGCGGTTGTGTGTTCACTACGCAATTACGGTCACGACGTTTCTATCGACCATCCTGTCGGTCATGCACAGTGTCGAAGGCTTTCAGTAGCGGTTAAAATGCACTGGCTAAATTGCTCATCCACAGCACGTGACTCGTCGCAACTTTGAAATGGCTGACCAAGTACACGCTGTATAAATATTTACAGCACCCCAATTATTATTTCCCTCAAGCGTCAGGTCAGTAGTGGATCTGCACAGTGCCGCCTATAGCTTGCGTGAGCATCGCCCTTAGCACGTCTAACTTGCTTTCATCTCGATAAGATAGTACTGGCGTCTGGTCCCGTATTTACTTTTCCGAGATGCAAAAAATGGAGCTAATAAATTAAGTTTCCCATTTATTGCAAACACAGCAGACGCCATCTTGAACAAAGTCTGAACCTTCAGACTTCCTTGCGACAGGTTAAAAAGGCTTTTCGAGTCCTCGGTGTTACTATGCACGATTAGTCGTTTAAACGTTTCACTTAAAATTTGAGCCCCGACTACGGTTAAAGAAATAAAGAACGTAAAGAAAATGCCGTCAGTTGGTGTCCTGGCATGAACCAAGCGAATGCAGGAATATATTTTTCTTTTTACCCGAGGTCAACTGAAATCTACGCATTCTTTCCCGCTGCTTATTTCCAATTGCCAAATCGCCTACAACGAAGTAAAGGTCGTTTCTTATAGATTATAGCCTGCAAAGTATGACCACAGCAAACATGAAAAGTACAGCTGTTGCCGCTTTTCTCGCCTTGTCTGCTCCTTCGAATATGTCTTTATCCGGAAAGCAAAAACTCAAGAACCATCACGAATAAATGTCGTAAAGAAGAACGGTTGCTTCGCTGCTCTTTTCACTTCGTTGAAGCCCGAGCCACCATTCAATGAACAAAACGAACAACCAATCACAGCTCGGCTTAGGGCAGCTTTTCGACTCCTTTGTTTAGCAGGACTTCGAACTCCGGATTCCGGGTAGGTGACGTCACAATCCATTCAGGAACGCTACCGATCGTTGTGCTCCTGCTAGTGATACGGTGGTGGACGCGAACACATGGCAGGCTCCAGCTGTGCTGCGGCATAGCACTGCAGCGGACGGACGAAGAAAACGCTATTGTCTGCTACGCCCGTTCGTCTGCTATGCCGGCGTTTCTGCGACCAGCCGCCAGGATCGTCGCAATAGGCAGCGTTTCTCACCGTTTCCTGTGACGCATGTTGTAAACTATTTTTTTTTTGTTTATGAATGATTGATAAAGGATGCTAAACACACCAGGCATTGACGCGTTCGAGGCACTGCGGTAAAGGTAATTCTCCTGCTACGCATTAGTAAAGAACTGCTGGAACGGTTAGGTCTCTTCCTATATTTCACGATGAACGGTGCCTTAGTTTGGGCTGTTTCTATCGTGGCCATCTGCGGGGCACAGTTTATAATCCAGCAGGAAACTTGTACTGGTGAGTCATGTTTTCTTTTTATTCGCTCTTCTTTGGTTTACTGTTCGGAGACAGTTCTTGTGCCCGTTATTTAAATAAATTGTAAAATTGAGTACCATCGTTAGTTCGTCAAAAGTAACGCACTCGAAATTCGTTACCGTCTTCTACACGTAACGAAATAACGTTACAGTTACAATAAGTAGCCCACGTTACTTTTGCGTTACGTTAGATTACAATGTTCGACAGCGGTAAGCCGGGGTTATGGACTTCGAGATCGATTACAGAAATAAGGGTTTTGGCGCAGGCTAGCCGCTGAAAGTTCAACGTTGTGTTTGTCCCTTCCTTTTACCCTGTCTCGAGTCTTTTTAAGTATGAGATTAATTAAACTTTGACTACAATGATTTCATAGCTTTTAGTATAATTTTATCAAAATTGTCGACTTTCTGAAGAGCCGAACATGCTTAATTCGCACTGATTTGGAAAGGTGACTTTCTGGGGTAAGAGTTCTCATATGCTATTAGCAACTGAGCAAAACTGTAAATGGCTAAACATTTTTTATCAACTCGACTAATTTGGAAGGTCTATCATTCCTTCTTGGCCGTCTCACAAGTGTGGCATCAATTTGTTTTGATTATTGCCATTGCTGCTAGCAGAATGTAATATGAAATTCGTACGTAACCAATGTGCCAGTGGACCATGAATGGATGGATGGATGGATGAGGCTGAACCCTTTGAATCGGGCAACGGCTTGCACCACCTAGCCAGTATTTTTTTTCCTAACATTCATTTAACGTAGAGTTATATATCTATAGATTTATTCCTAAAAGCTACAGTCCGTACGACAAAGCGCCTCTATGCAACTGGGTTCACACACCTTCCGCCCCACGGGTCGCCCCGAAGAGTATAAGAAAATATTCATCCTTCCCTCGACCTATGCCACCAGTCAGATATTCTTGGTTATCTCCACCTTCCCCATGTCTATTTTCCCTCCCTAAATCCCAGTGGGTTGGTTAAATTAGTCGCCCCTTCAGCTGCAACAGGGGAAGCCACTGACAGTAAAGTATCGAGTGCTCAGCCGTATCAAGAGCTCCCCCTAAAATTCTCAGATATAGTTCCTTAGCAATGTCCTTCTATAAACGATCTGTAAATTTCCAAGGCCGGATTAGTCTGCATGCCTGCTTCCCAAATTTCCTCTAAGTTTCTTTCATCTCTTCTTAACCGTTATTTTCTCATCCCCCTCCTGCTACTACCCATATATCTAGATCTAAGTTTTCTGGTCCGCTCTCTTGATTTTGTATCGACAATTCTCGTGTATATAGCTAAGAACTCTTCTGTGTCCATCGTCCGGCATCTATTTCTGATGGCCTATCTTCAAGTTTTCATCTTGCTGCTAGCTTCCCTGCTCTCGAATGAGGACCTTCCCACATCGCCCTGTACACATCTTGGTTCCGTATTTTACCAAGTGCTCTCAGATCCAATCTACCTTCTTCATGTTACTTTATTTCTAGCCTTGTCTGGCACGTCCAGCTTTTATGCGCAAAACTGCATTTGCAAAAGTCGGGCACGAACCGTAACTCCTTTTCAGATCTCCCTCACCACTTCATACCTGTCGTAGTTCCACAGCCTTCTTTTCGTTATTACAGCTGCATCCCTGTTGCCCTTACCAGCCACACATTTTGCATATGTCCATTGAGGTATTCTGCAGCCTCGTTAAACCATACCCCCATATACTTCTATTTATCGACTCGCTCGACCTCTCATCCTTGTGTTTTTAAGCTCTGCAGATCCGTCGTCATTGAACACCATGACCGCTGATTTGTCACTACAGAATTCTAAGCCTAACCTGTGGCTCTCTGCGCCACATATATTCATAATTAGGGAGTGCAGCTCCATGTTGCTATCGGCCACCAGCACTATCACGCCATCTAGTAGCTGCTGCGCTGACTACCCGTGTCCGCCATTGTTTGGGCATCTAGTGAGAGAGCAGTTCGTCCGCTTTTTTGCAGGGTGTGGTGACGTCGAACGCTGAGCTCTGATTGGCTCTGATTGAAAATTAATAGGTAGACATCAAGGCGGCTTGCTTTGAGGTTTACCCACCATCCTTCTAATAAGAGTCAATCAGAGCTCGGTGTTTTTCTGACGTCACCCTCAACCCCTGGAAAAAGAAGCAGACGAACTTGCTTCCGCATACTCTGAGCTTGTATTGGACTCTGAGGGTGTAGCGGCAGCGTTCGGCAAAGGCTCGGATCCATTCACGCGATTCGTTCCTAAAAAAAATGGCGACATCCAATGTTGCGCGGTGTGCTTTTGAAGACGGTGTACTCATGATGTAATTATTTCTTGCATTTCATTTTTCAAGTGGAATATTATTTTGATTTTAATCATTTTGTATTGTTGTTTCTTTTTTCAGATCTTTGTCGTGTTGGAATAACCCCGAATGATTCCGCCATGGACTGTAGTAAGAACTCGTTTAAATATGTTCGCGTTGTTTGCTCATCTAGTCCATTCAAACCGTGCAGTTGCCATCTCGAAAGCGTTTTCAGCATGTCCATGAGCTTTCGTCGACGAAATATCAGACGGTGCCCACGCGCCGACATCATGACTCGACGTTTTTCGTTCTGGGTGAGAATGAGGAGCGCATGTTCGTCTGTTTCTTGCACAGAGCATGGGATATGTCGCCAGAACGCCGAGCTCTTATTAGCTGATTGAAAAACAAAATAGTGGGTAGGCTTCGAGGCCTCTATAGCATTGAGGTCTACCTACTATCCTTTCAATCAGAACCAATCAGAGCTCGGCGTCGTTCTGACGTCACCAGAACTGCTCCATAAGAAGCAGACGACTTACCCTCCGCTTATATAATGCCACCTAGACTCGTCAGATCAGTGAAAGAAAGTTTTGCGCAGTATTCATGCGCTGCGCCAAGTATGTTTCCGTAATAGTCGGTTGTGGAAGGAAGTATAGGAAGTTTTAGAATAGCGCACGCAAAGAATAGCTGTCGTCGCCACTAGGCATGCGTCGAGCGCCAACTGCGGTTTGCGCTTTATTGGCGCCATTTCAGAGTACGCTATTTTTCGGAAATAGCGTGCGTATGCAAATAGTCTATGCGCCCTTCTAAGGAGGATTAGTAATGATACCCTGGCTGAAGCCAATACGAAGACAGTTTAAAAACTGGCCGCTCCCAGGACAGCGGCCCGGGGCCGCTTTGGCGGCGTCGTGAGCGCCACGTCGGAGACATCCAAGCGTCTGCGATTTTCAATACAGGACGATATTTCACTTCTACGGAAGAAGCGGTTTGCCAGACCAAGCAGGGAGGGCAACGATCGCTCGGCAACTTGTTGCTTGCGTCGCGGTCTCTCGGCGAGTGTACGGTGTGCAAAGGTCAGTACACGAAACCTCTTTTGCCGAGGCGACGCAAGCGAACACGACCGGTCGACCACTCCCGTCGCATTCTCTTATTTAAACAAATTAAAATGTTACTCTATAGAAGAAATATATTTTTCTTTCTCTCTCTCTCTCTCTCTCTCTCTCAAGTAACTGCATTTCGTGTGTGAAATAAAAATTTATGCTGTGTCTATGTGGCGTTCCAAGCGCGAGATGCTTGGGCTTTGCGTCGCGGCGAGAAAACGCTATATATTCCAAAATTTCTTCGTAGCGTGCGCTAATACAAGCGCTCAATTTAGCGCTAGCGTGCGCAAAAATTGTGTACGTTGTTCTAAGGCTCTCTAGAAAAGGATGCGTTTGGCGCTTGAAACGTGTACCCTTTGTAGGACTTCCTCGCTTCTGCCTGCCTCGAAGTAACACAAAACACACTCGTTCAACAACACGTAGTCAGTTATTGCCTGTTCACGCGCTCAAAAAAACGCTCAAAAAGAAAAAGGAAAGAAACTGATGTTGCTTGTATGTTTAAACCACTAATAAAGCCGGTCGTGGTTTAAACAGTAGTGCGCCCTCAACAGGTGACTTGTCTCTCAGGCCGCGGTAGGAATCACGAGATACGATTTAACACGCGGGGCAACCTGGTCGAACGCAACGGATCAGCCGGCTGCCCATGGTCTTGTTGATAAAATAACATAAAGTTAATCTAAGCTGCACATATATCTTAATTTACCGCAGGAAGGGGCCAATTAATAACGTTCCGCAAAAAAGCCGGACTTTTCTCTTTTTTTTATTTTTGAGGTGCGTATGAGTGTAGATAGAGGGCACGGCTTGTGCATGACGTCATTGTCAGTGGACCCCGACCCGCCCCAAGCGGAAATATGCTGCAACTCGACGAGAGTCACCCCAAAAGCGGCACACGAGTCCGTCTTGGCGACGCAGGGTGCTGGCGCCGCTCTTGTTGTGAATCCGCGGTACTGCGCGAATTCACCAGTGCGACGTTTATGTGGAGGGGAAAGGTCCAGGCCTTGCCTTCCTATAACTTTTCACCTCAAGAGCCGCAGTAAAAAAGTCCGGCTCCCCGCGAGAGCAGTACCAATTTCCCTTTATGTGCAGAATTAAGACGTACGTAGGTGCATTTTTAGAGGATATGTACTTATATTATCACGACGTACACGTTGCGGCCTTTGGAGTTGAATGCTCTAGGTTCACACGCGCCTTATCATGCATCATGGGGCT
>JAZHYW010044722.1:0-44786 GCA_037355805.1 Ixodes ricinus | reverse complement strand
ATTATTAACCTAAAATAAGGGTTGATAGTACCGAATATGTTTTATTTTTGATGGGGCCCTAAATTGCTCCCCTGAAACGCGCAGTAGATATTGCGCGTATTTTGCGAGTTTCTTTAGAGTAATGCAAAAGTAAATCGAGTAATGTAACGAAGTAATTAATCATTTACTTTACGGGGAGTAAGCTGTAACGGTAATCCATTACCTTTGAGGCGAAGTAATCGTAAATGTCATTTATTACTTTTTTTGAGTAACGGGCGCAATTCTGCTTTCTACGGCTTGCCCTCCTCTCCTAACGGGAGCCAGAGCAAGTAAGAGGAAGCGCCGAAGAACTGGGAAAAGAAACTTTTAAGCCGTAGGTAAACAAAAAAAAATATAGCAGTTTTGTATTTTTTTTTCTTTTTTGGGGCGGGGAGGGGGGGGATAAAAAGAAGAAAGCTTTGAAAAGTGCTCACGGATTTCTGAGGGCGCCTCCGCCTTTATGTCTTCTTTTCGTTGTGTTCTGACATTTTCTCACTCCCAGTTTGACCAATACGCGGAAGAAGGAACCAGGCATTTCTGCCTTTTGCCATGTCCCCCGAGACATCTCTGTACAGGTATGTCCTAAATAAAGGTATAAACACACAAACGAGTCAAAAAGCGTGAACCTCATAAGCCCTGCTGCGTCTTCGATGCTGTCGGCGACTGGCGTCCATTGGAAGGACCTGTACTTCGTTTCCTATAGAAATGGCAGCGAAAGTCACAGACAGCTCAAGAAAGGTATAGGGCGTGGAAACACGCACACATTCACACACACGCGCACGCACACCAGATACAGCTGTCTGCGTCTTGCAGAGACGAGGGGCCATATCTGTCCGGGAAACGAACTCGGACCTTGGACTGCCAGGGCGCATTTCCTAATCTGATGTACGAAGCGAGGCGGCGGCTGCAAGAGCCAGTCGAACCCCGTCGCCCCAAGATGGGCTGAAGGCAGCCACGGCCGCCCTCCGCTGTCCCGTGGATTCGCGGGCCAAACACTCGATGGCCACTGCCGCAGTTTACGCCTCCCTGTCGTCGAGTGGATAACACACATGGTGAGTTATCCTTATTACGAATACACTTCTCGCTTCCTTTAAAGACGCCTCCCGATGTCGCTGCCGGGTAGTCGGAAGTAGAGTAACTATACGTACATGTTCTATACTGCCTGGTTACTCTAGTCGCAAGTAGAGTTCCCAGATAGACAAGAACATATACAAGAACTCTAGCCGAAAGAATATTTCCATAAATACCCTTCTAAAGTGTTTTTTTTTCTTTTTAATGTAACTTTCTGACCGTTTTTTTTTTTTTTTTTACGAATTTGAGGGTGTTATTGGTCTGTATTTGTTTAGCATTTCTTGCCTTCGGTGGTCGCTTCGTCTCATTTAGGTGCCATCGTGTTTTCGTGCCTTTTATGTGTAATGTCGTTTTCACCACTGCTTCCTGGTGGCAAGTTCAGCTGGCTGGACATTGTAACGTTAGCGAATAATATCGTTAACGTATTAATGAATCCTTTGTCCCAAACCCGAAAAAAAGTAGCTCGTGCAAAGTATATGCATTAGCTAATATTTCCTTTGTCGTAGTTTATCGTCTTCATTTTTTTCCCCTTCTTACCACTAAACAAACAAGCTGAACAACATCTCCGAGAACCCCAGTCACGTGTTATTTATAACCACTTTGAGAAACGCTTGGATTGTCTTTCTTATCGGTCAACACCACCGTCTCATTGGCGCGGAGCGATACCACCGTGTGTTTTTTGAAAACACTATCGTTAATTAACGTGCGCCCTTTCCGTTGCTGCTAGCTGTCCTGAAATGATAAAGTTGCGGCAGCGAAGATTCAGGGTCGTTGCTCGCGCAATGCTCCCGCCAGACTATATATCTCTCCTCTCTATGAGGCTGTTTGGCGCGCCCTTGTTCACTGCAGACTGAAGCATATAACACCGCAGTTATATCAGGCAACCTGCAATGCTGTTTGGTTTGGCGCTATCTAGCGACCGAAGCCAGAAACATTGGGTATGCCTGGGAGTGGCGGCTGCATTGTTCAAACGTGAGCTACTACTGCTGGCGCCACTTAGCCTAGCGTCTGAAACAAGAAACACTGGGTAGGCCAGGAAGCCGTGATCGCATAACATGCCAGTCGGCGGCCCAGTCGGAACGTGACTATACGTATCACCGGAGTGCGCGTTTTACTGCGAAGGAGTTGAGGGCTTTTCGCTGCGTCATGCTCCAATATGTGTGCGTTGCGCTCGTACACGTAGCGCGTATCGAAGCCGTCGGCACGCAATGTGGGGCTTAGGTCTTCTGGTATACGATGAGACCGCATGGCGTTTCTATACCTCTGGAGACGAAGATAACGTTTTCAGTGGTTTCCAATACGTCACTGATCGGGATCTTAGATAACCTATCTATAGTGACTCTAACTGGAACCACTCGAAAGGTCATTCGTAAATAACCTATCCGTATAGTGACTCGAGTTGGATCCACTCAGCACGTTATCTTCGTCTTCAGTAAACGAAAACATACCCGGGTGGGAGTAAATTGCTCGTCTATAGCGCAATTCCACGTGGGTGTTTTATTTACTCCGCCGCGGAAGGGAGTTCAGTTTACTCCCGTGCAGGCCGCGGTTTTTGTGCAGTGCGACGGAGTCAACGCAAGCTCCCTTCAGTACCGGAGTTTTTACGTGGCCTTTCTATATAGACACGCCACGTAGTCAGTGAGCAGTTTTAGTTTTGCGCTTCTTTGTGTTTTTAAAGGTCCGGCAAAATTTTGATAGTCACTGATTTCACTCACAATTGGTTCTACTCATCAATATATACACATCTGAACTAGTCACCCAAATCGCTAGTCACAATAACTTTTCTCGCGAAGTTCCTGAATTTTCAAGTTTGGTCCGGGCAACCGTGAGGCTCTACTGGCAGCACTAAAAACGTGACGTCAACTGATAGTTACGAAATCGCGGAGGGTAAGCGAATTGGCGAAGGAAAGAAATCATACTTCTGGTTCTTAATTTTTAGGATAGGTGGCGCAAGCTACCACCGTTGTAAAGGGTACAGCCGTTAGCATCCATCCATGGGGACGGTACAGCTTGTTCATTACTAAAGCCTTCACGCTGTGTTACAAGAAGTTCGATGGCGTGAAATGAATACTGAAAAAACTCACGCCAGCAAAACAAACAAAAAATAAATAAACGTGCCAAATACTGTTTTTTTATACTGCCTGCTCGACTTGCATGTTATATAGTATGTGACGTCACCCCTTCTAGAGATCGCGGGAAATGTAAATGTTGATTTTGGCATAAACTTCATTTTCCTTTTTCCCAATGACTATATTTGAACTTAGATGAATAGCACGCCGGAAGGAGCAGAGCCTGCAGGTATTCCGAAAACACTCGTCTAAGTTTATGCAGCTGAGAAAACCGCCGCAGCTCCCGTTTAACGCTCAGCCAATACTAGAGGCATACTTACTTTTTCGCGGCCATGGCCCACGCGTCTTCGGAAAAGCTTGATACGTGCTGCACTCCATGAGAGACATCAGAAGGTTCCTCAATGCTGCGCAGGTTTCTGTCAGGCACTCAATATTATACACGATAAGTCGCGTGATTCATATCAATCTGCTGTTTACTACCTACTTCGTAACCTAACGCTTGGTTCTGTATATACTTCCAATACTTTTGTCCTCCTCGTGAACACTTTACCATGTACACAGCGCGACACTGTTAGCGCGAACCAGTGATCGTCAATTTAATAGAACGGCTATACCGGAAGTACTACTGAGCCGCAGTCACATGCTCATACATCATGCGAAAGGCAAGGGGGTCACGGCATCCATGATGATGACGGCATTATCTGAGGATACACCTCAAGCATGTTTAATGCGTGTTTTTTTTTATGACCAATGTGACAGGATTGTTATACGAGGAAGAAACACACCTCAGACAGTGTGTGCAGGCTGTGTTTTTGCATGATGTATCAGCGCGCAGCGGTGTGACGGCGGCTTTATAGTGTGGCGGAAAGTACAGGGAGTTTTCGAGAAACGAGAGCCGTGTGCTTGTCGGCTCGGATAAATAAAGTAAGCATCGCAGAAAGCTCAAACTTCGTCAGAATGTTACGCTAGCGGTTGGGACAGAACGCGAAAGTTTGGGAACATGACGTCACCTGGATCAAAAGTTAATTGAGAAAAACGAAATTTTTTGATGAGCCGACGTCTTACTAAGCCTATATCGTCAAAACAATAAATGGTACTGTGGGCGTATGTAATGCCAATTACAATCGAAAAAAAAAACTTGTCAGCAGTGAGAAAGCAATCTCGTCTTTCTTGTTAAGTTTCTTTTTAATTGAATCAGATGACACATGCTTCCACAGTGTCATTTCTTGTTTTAACGATATTAGGCTTAGGTGGACGTCGGCTCATAAAGAAATTTCGTTTTTGTCTCAATTAACTTTTGATCAAATGTAACGTCATGTTCTCAAACTTTCGCGTTATATCCCAACCGCCAGCGGCACATTCTCAAGGAGTTTGAGCTTTCTGCGATGCATAGTCTATTTACCCGGGCCGAAAGAAAAAAAGTTACAGGAGGACACTCAAGACTGCTTACGTGTAGGAAGGCGAAAGCATTATAGTCCCGCGGGAGAAATGTTTTCGAGTAATGTTTCTACACGTATTAAAGTTTAGGACGGGACGTCCTAGAGATGGACGCCAAGTACAGCATCTAGGACGACCTCTAAGACGACGTCGAGGACGACGTCAAGGACGACTCTAGGACGACCTCGAGGACGACGTCTAGGATGATGTCGAGGACGACGACAAGAACGGCGTCTAGGACGACGTCGAGGATGACGTCCTAGAGGACGACGTCAAGAACGACGTCTAGGAAGACTTCTAGGACGACGCCTAGAGGAGGACATTTAAGGAGGCTGTGGCGTATTTGCGTGGGCGGCCACGTTTGCCTGCGGAAGCCGCCGTAGATGTAGACGCTGCTGCCGATGTCGAGGCCGTAGATGTAGACGCGGTCGCCTCACAGTTCATCGCACGAAGCACACGACGAGCACAGATGAAGTCCGAAGCGCACCTTTTGCAAACGGCGCTCCAGCGGTGACATCACGCTCCCGCACTTGAGCGTGAGCGGCGCGTGATCGATGACGTATTTTTATGGCCATCTTTCGGGCACAACGACGCCGCTTTTTCGCGTAATGGGACAAGTAAGGTCGTCCTAGAGGTCTAGGACGACCTCTAGGACGACCTCAAGGACGACGCTGTCCTTGGCGTCGTCCTTGAGCATACGATTGAGCGGCGCGTGCCGCTCGATCGTATTTTTATGGCCATATACGTCGCTTTTTCGCTCAATGGGACAAGTATAAGGCTTTGGCCTGAAACACGGTTCTCGTTTCTCGGTAGCTCCCATTAATTTAGGACAGCAACCTAAGCGGGTAAGTGCCCATCAATGCTGTGTATGAGTAAAATGCAGAAGGGTGCCGATGTCGCGTTCGCGCTAACAGTGTATCGCAGGGTATACTCCGTTGCTTGACCGTGCCGCTAAACTCGTTCTCACGCGTGCTATTTTGCAGAAGATGACTGCTGACGCTGAAATGTCTGCCGGGAACCGGGATGCCGAAGTCACCCCAGCTGCTCGGTTCAACTTCGTGGGACGCCTGAGCTCCCTTCCCGCTGTGGTCACTCTCTGCGACGAGGCCGCCCGGTTCTACGCTCGGCTGAAAGACAGCGACGTTGTCGTGGGAAAGACTTTGCGGCTTGTCGAGAGCGGTGCCGGGCTCGTCGCTGAAGGCGGCAGGTCCGTTGTGGACAAGTTCACTCGCCAGCTCGGCTACGTGGATGACCTCGCCTGCCGGTGCCTCGATAAGCTCGAACACGTCTACCCGGACCTGGCGAAGAAGCAGCCCGGCGAAATCCTCAAGGACATTTGCATCTACGGCCGCAAGAAGTGCATCGATGCTCAGGATTATGGCGTCGGAAAGGTGATCGCTGTACTTGATAAAGGTTGTCTGCAGCTAACACTCCCGTTTATATGAACAGACGCTTGACTTCAAACGATGCTTCTAGCAGTGGCATTGCATGCTTATAGACACTTTACACACGCGCCAGATTACAGCCACCATTGCTGACCTTCTCTTGCCTTACTGAGATGCCGAGCCACTGAAGCGGGCGTTGACGAGCCTCCACAAAGGCCTATGCTGGGGAGAAGGACACAGTAGAATCGAAATGGCAATTACCTGTCCTACTGGGGTAATGATGAAGTGAAGCGAACGGAATAAGAGGAAACAAAAACGGAAGGTTGGTTATGACGGCGCCCTTGCACAGCTGCCTGAAAGCGTCTATGCTCATCCTCACAAACATTGTTCCATCGTTTTTTTGTTTTTTTATTATTTACTGAGTTTTTTTACGAGGTTCTTTACTTATTTATACGTTCCTTTTAAACACCGATCAGATTAACGACATCAAGGCCATATCTACCGATGTCCTTCACTATGCTGCCCATCCACTCCAGACAGTCTCCGCTTGCACAACGGCGACACTGACCTATTCTCAAGGGCTCCTGGAATTTGTCAACGCTGCTTTGGATAAGGTGTGTCTTTCAGCTTCCTTTCATTTACCGCCTCAAGATTGCTTTCCGGTTCATAGTGCACACCAAATTTTTTTACACCCTCGATGGTGTAAATCAGCTTGTCCTGGGGCCAACGCCCTAAAGGTGTTAAGCAACACCCTTAGGATGCTGGTGAGCACCCTAAAAGGAGGATGCTGGCGATCTTAGCCACCTCCTAGGGATACTTTTTTTCGAACATCAAGTTCACAAGCAACAAGCACCACATTACAGTGAACTAACCACATGTAGTTCTCACGTCCAGAAAGACAGCAATCCACATGAGAGAGGAATCACGACTGTTCACCCCTGAGGTACTTGACAATTCAGACACCCATTCGTCTCCGAAAAGGCGAAGGTTAAAAGTATGCTGCTTTATTCGCATCAATATTTCACGTAAAGCATAATCTATCTAAGCTCAATAAATATATCTCCAAGCAAAAAAAAAACATTGGTACAGGCTATAATTGTTTATGTAGCCGTAAAAAACATCCTCCGTTATAACTGCTTGAAGCGGGTAAAATATTCAAACAACGGGCGAACTGGTGACAATTAATTGGTGACGATGTTTAAAAAAAACATAGAGAACTGAGAGGACAAAAAAAAAGGAAGAAAAACAAACCTTAAAAAAAGGCTGTTTGCCTAACTTCACCGTAGCACGCGTTTGCATGCACACCTATTTTTACTCCCTCAAACAAGACTGAGAACGTTTCATGCAATAGCTCCCCTTTTTTACGATTAAAATGGGAGCATTAGTCCAAATAAGGGTACCAAAAGGGTGTATACCGCAGGCATAAACCAGCACAGTGTTTACAAACATGCCTCCGTTTGCTCGCACTTGATTTGCGTGAAGTGAAGCGTGTAGCATGCGCCATGCCGACACCAGCGCCACGGTAGCGGCGTGACGTAAGAGACGAATATTGGTGTATAGGAACACCCCTTTGACACCCTTAGAGGTGTAAACGTTTCTAGAACGAACGCGTGTCTTCGACCTTCTTTCTGCCAGCATATGAATGAGCGGGGCCTCGAGGCTGTCCAAGGTCCCTCATCTGGCCTTTCGGACGTGATCGCCCTCCTGACCCTCCTGGACACCGTCGCGCTGAAGGCCCAAGTCTGTGTCAAGGCCTGCGTCGCCGCTCGAGCCGCAGCTCTCTGCCAGCTTGCCGATGACGTCGTCTCCCGCGTCCGGAACTTCTTCACCAGCCCACAAGAATCTGCCGACGCCGTGGTACGCTCCCCTCTTCAACACGAAGTTCTACGCACTATTTATGCGCTGCGCGAAGTATAGTTCTTACAAGATTTGGTTTTCGGAGGAAGAAACAATGCTTTTGGAGTTAACATGCACGTCTCGACAAAAATAACAAAAAAGCTGATCTAAGATGCATTCATTCAACGCATAAAAAGGGAAATTAGTAAAAGAAAAAAGCGTCTGCGCATGCGCCGACAGCAGCGCCACCGCAGCAGCGTGACGTCAGGGCCGCGTGTTGGTCTTGTCGCTCCGGTTTACCTTGACGTCCTTCTTACCGCTGTCTTCTCTTGTGTGCACTTCTCCCTTCAGAACCTCCGGCATGTCTACCTGTCCCTGAGGATCACTTACGTGGCGGTCTTCGTGGATCGCCCCTTCTTTCTGCTTCGAGACCTCTTCGTCTACGTCCGGTTATCGGACTTTCTCGCTCTGCTTCAAGACTTCCTCGGCGATCTAGTGCGTCTCTTTCTGTTCGCTTTTCCGGTGCCCGCGTTGTGTTTACTGTTGTTCTTGTTGTTGTTTTTATAACTCTTTTTTTTTAATAAGTAACCTTTTTTTTTTAAGTACTAATTTTCTTTCTTTCTCTCGTCATTTATTCCTCCAGCTCCGCCCTTCAGAAGAGCCGCAGCCCATTC
This sequence comes from Ixodes ricinus, assembly GCA_037355805.1. Lineage (NCBI taxonomy): Eukaryota > Metazoa > Arthropoda > Arachnida > Ixodida > Ixodidae > Ixodes > Ixodes ricinus. The sequence goes on along the minus strand of JAZHYW010044722.1, from coordinate 36,296 downwards.
GCAAGAGGCCCATCGTGGAATCCGAACATCGTATGTCGTCATCCGGCAGCTCGTCCGTACGTTCGGATAGCTCGGACAGTGCTAGCGATGTCTGATCTCCAACTATACCCTTGTTCGTCGCTTTTGAGCGTGGTGCAATATGATATAGGCTATAGCCTGAACTCTGTCTCTATTGGTCATTTAGCGTGTGCTTTTAGAGTATGTTGCAACGTTAGGTCAACAGTCCTCCAGCGCAAGGGGTTACCCCGGAATTAAAATTAAGGGGGCTAATTTTTTTTATTTTTTGTAGCGTTAGCTACACTGGCCGAGGTTGAGCAGTTTCGCGTGGCTCCCATTATGAGCCGTGCTCATTATAAGAGTCACGCGCCACGCGCGGTCACGCGGCAAGCGCAGGCCACCCGCGGCGGCTCCACCGCCGCCGCCGCGCGCTTCGCATAATGAGCACGGCTCATATATGAGAGCCACGCGAAGCCGCCGCCGCGCGCTCCGCCACCGCCGCGCTTGCCTCGCCGGTCTGCGCATTCCAGAGGACTGACATCATAGCCACGGCAGACGCACTGGCGCCGCCGCGTGCCCAGCTGTGCGCTTCCGTTGCGCAGTAGCCAAGTCTGACGGTGCACCGGAGCCGCTTGATAGCGCCTCTCATGTTGTGCGCATAAGCTCACGCTACGTATATCCTGGCATAGCCGAGCTAAGCCACCGCAATTTTTTTTAAGGGGGGGGCATTTAGATTAGAGGAGTCGTTGCGAATTAACGGGGGCCTTCACAAAAACAAGGGGTGTATACCTCCCTATAGGAAAATCACTGCTCCAGCGCGCACTTGTTGTCTTGCGGCGTGTTTGACTCTGTGCGCTAAAGTGTTATCGAGGGCAGAAAGCTCGCGCTGGAGGCGGATACGCACTTGCTGCTGATATTATGTTTCAACAGACTATAGATGTTAATAAAGTTGCATGGCTGGCTTAGTTATGCCTGCTGCGTGCAATTAAAAGTTGTTGCAGCAATAATCTTAATTTGCTTTGCTGGTTTAGATTGCATGCGTCATCTAAGACGGTGGCAATCCGTTTGTCGGACGATGTTTCATTGACACTGCGACGTTTCACCGAAAGTTTGTTTCATCGAAAAGGGATCGCGCGTTTGTTTCATCGCTTCCGACATTTCGTCGAGGCACCTTCCCGCACACATCGCCTCGGCCGCCGGCATCCGGATGATAGCCTAGCTTGCCGAACCCATGGCAGTTCCGATGAGGCTTCGTTCATGCTGGGCCTAAAATTGTATTCCTTTTTTTTTTTTTCGACCGGAGCGGAGTGAAGCGGGGGTGACCGCGCGTAGCGCAATCTGTTTGGAAGCCTATAGGTTAGGGCTCGCGAATTGTTTTCGCTCTATTAAAACTGCCCGGGTGGCTCCGCATATATATATAGTTCCGGTATACAGCGAATGAAATGAAGTCAGTTATCCAAACCAATCTACTTAGTAAAAACATAAATTTACATTGCTGACGAAAAGTCGCAGGGGCATGTACGTCTACGAAACGAGTTTCCACGGAACGTCAGTGTCGACGAAACATAAGCGTGTCCATGAAATGTGTTACGAAGAAAAGTTACCCACGAAACATGTTTCGATGAAACAATACGGAACCCATATCTGTTTGTCGTTCATTGTTTCACCCACTCCGGTCGAAGGACGGTGTATACGTGTTTCAATTAACTGATACCGTTTCGTCACCGATCCTTGTTCTTCGTCCTTCAGGACAACTAATTAAAGGCCGCTTGTACCACTCCGCAGAATCGTAACCGACGACAAACTCTCTAATTCCCAGGAGGACGACGTCGTGCGCGACATCATCTTCGTGGTCACAAAGAGAGCCGTGCGCGCTAGAATATTTTTACACCCGTAAGGGCGTAAATCAGCACCTCCCAGGGTTAGTCCCAAAGTTTCGTCTCCCTGCTAATACACCATACGAAAGAGTCTCCAGGCACTATCCAAGGCGTTCCTTGTACGACAGTGGTCATACATTCACCGTATCCAGACATGTTTGAAGCATATGTGTGAACCAAACATGCTTCGAAGATGCTCGAGGCATGTCCGCAGGCAATTCTGTCACCATGTCAGCACCGAACACTGTCTTTTGTACCATGTACGAGGAGCAGTGTGACGGCAGTGTTACAACGATTGTGAGCACGGTGCACCCTAAAAATAGAATCCTTGGGAGGCCTTTTACGAGCAGCAAGTTTACGAGCGCACTTACATAAATATAAGGCACGTGCAGCATTTGACGGCATTCCGAAAAATAAAAATAAAAAAAAACACTAAATTGGGACGAATCTTTTTTGGTTTGGGTTTGCTATCGGAGCACATCCTTGCACAAGTGGTCTTGCTACCCGTGGCCAAAGCGCGCGTAACTACAGCTTCCTTTTCCTCGTAAAGACTCTGTACGAGGCTTCTTGGGTTCATCTGCATAGTGTAAAAAGTGCGTGGCTGCGCACGTCAGTTGCGCGTCTTTGGCCACGTGGAATGCAGGGCCGCTGGCGCAGAGAGAAACGCATTAATAAAAACGATTTGTTTTTAACGTTGTAAATTGTTTTGAGTGCCTTATATTTTTAAGAGCACGGATCTAGCGGTTTTCAATGATGCCCAGAATGCTTCTAATTGAAACCATACCTTTAGATTTACCAATTAAAAAGTTAGTTCCTCGAAAATAATGAAGCACCTAATTACACAGAACGTTATTAATTGCCCCACTTTTGTCAGAGATACATATGTTACATCAACCTCTTATCTGCATGATGCGTACTTTCCGCTGGAGCGATATGGCTCGCGTTCAGAGAAACGCCCTGTATATTGTCGAATAGAAGGTAGAAGCTTGGCTCAGTATTCGTGGTACTGCCATCTTTTCGCAAACCACAATCATCGCAGTAAAGGTATACTACAACGAAATTTCGGCACTTATTTCTCGGTCTATTCGTGTTCAAGGGAGCAGTATCACATCTGAAACACCAATCTCTTCGTTGAAAAAGACGCGAAAACATTAGCAAAGAGCACTGGTGGATATAATGTTACTCGGTGCTCGCCCGCAAGCCACCGAGGTAACATTCTTTGCGAATGAGCATATGTCGTTATTATTACTGCCTCGTTTGTAATGCCCGTCTAGGAACCTTGACAGCTAGTGACGATAACGGTCTCGCCTCTGGCCTTACCACGAGAGAAGAGGGAAGGAGGAACTCCCTTCTCCCCGAGACACTCTTTTGTGTGTCCGAGACGTTGCTATTGTCCCTCTACGAAATTATAGAAGATTAACCCGTCACTCAAAATTCGTACAAAAGCAGCCTTGGGGTTAGTTGTGGTGGCCCGATTGCTGGCGCGCTTCGGCCGCTTCGCTGGCTGGAATGACTGGAATGACATCCTCTCGACATCCAGCCTCGACGCAGCTTTGCCTGTCCCGAGACGAATCTACGTCACGATTGCGGCGGATGTCACGTGCTCTCCGCTGGCTGCTCTCCGAGCGCTTGCCAGAGTGGACCGTTTATAACCAGAAATGCAGCCATCAGGCTCAAAAATACAAACGTGCGATTGTCATTTACGGATATTGCGGATCAGAATCAGCCTATCTCTGAACACGACGGATACATTTCAAACTTCGTTGAAGTATCCCTTTAATTCCGTCCATCCCGAATCCGACTTGGATAATATAACGTTCTATGATCCGTGGACAAGTTCAAGAAAACAGAAGCCAAAGCTTTTTCCAGATATATTTATTTCGTACGAGGCAGTGAAAAATGTAAAATATTTCTCAAACTAGCCTAACTTTCCACTTTGGGTGACAAAGGCCACCATATTAGCTATAGGGCTTTCGTGACCACCTACAGTGCACACCGGAAAAATAATCCTGCACGAGACATAAATGCATGGAAATCGCACAAAGCAGGGAAAGCAGTGCCACCATCAGCATCAAAAAATTAAAAACAAAACTTACAAAAACGAGTAGAACTTTAATTAAAAACGGTCTGGCAGCCCGAATGTCCAACCAAGTGACACAATATACATCCCCCAAGAAACATCTTATAACCAATGAGAATTTTTACATCCTCTAAAAAGAAAAAAAAAAGATGCATAACAGACACCATTACACCACCCTCGAAACATGCGCGAAAATAGCTGTAGAACCACCCAAAAGCTTAGGTTTTTGCCAGATCCGAGATGCAGTGCAGCTCGAAAGGACTGAGAGAACCAGCAAATCGTCTTCAAGCCCCCAGAAATCCACTGTAGTACCGAAAACTTTCAAACCAGGCATAACAATAGAAACGTGGTCTCGGAACTCCTTCCCAAAAAACGTCCAGTAGTCGAGAGTCGATACGTCGCTCGCCGAGGATGAGTATAGATCGATCTCGGCGAAGTGAGAGGTTGGGAGTAAAGCTATAAAATGTACAGAAGAGATGGAGAAGCTCGCACGAAAAACAAAACGACCCCCGTATCCACCTTCGAGCAACACACACAAACAGCCAGTCACCGCTGTATCTACCGAAGTCGCTCACTAAATGAGGAGGCAGAGGCGACGATTGGGTCCTGGCGATATGGCCGAGAACATTTCACCCACTCGTAATCCAACGGTCGGTGACAGGTTAGGAATCCAGCAGGTGCCCCACGGCTCCTCGTCTTTTGCGGGGCTTCGGCTGCTCATGGGAAGACGTGTTGTCAAAGGCAGAAAGCTTGCACTCAAGGCCGGGATATCTAGCAAGTTCTTAACCTCTCACCGACTATAGTGAAGATCGTCGTAGTCTCCGAACCTCATCATTTGGTAGACCCCTACCGCACACAGCAACCAACGGCTGCGGGCGTGCTCGCCGTAAGGCAAAACGTGTGGGTCCTTTTCGTGCAAAGCATTAACTCGAAGTTGAGTTAACGTAGCTCAAAGAGCTCGTGGCAACCCTACGTTCGGCTGCCAGACGTAGGGTTGCCGGCTTTAAAAAACGCCCCATTCCGGAAGCGGTGCACCCTTTTTTTTTTCCCTATGTACAGCTGCCATATTTACAGTGCTACGGCGTTCCCGGGTCCCTGGAACCATCTGGCAAGGACACCCCTGTGCTGCATGGCAGTACTCAGGCGCCTCTATGTGAAAAAAAATAAGACGTCGAAGGAATGTTCCGGACAAAAACGTAAATGGATTTCGATGGCCGGTCTCGAAGACTCAGTCTTTTCGGCTTCCGTTCTCGCCGTTTGCGAAGATGGACTCCTCGTCGGGACACTGGAGAAGCGTTGGGGGAGTGAACTTCTTGTCCTTGACGTATTCCTCGAGTCCCTGCGAGAAATGTAGCGTGTAGACGGATCAGAGTTTCCACGCTCTGATTTTCAAATAGACTTCTTAATTTCTTGCATCAGTTTTCCCGTTTGTCACTAAACAAAATGAACCTTAATCCATCCCGATTCGATCCTAAAACCGATTCGCCGCCACAAATGCTTATTAGGCCGTTGAGATTGTGCCCACTGTCGCTTAGATGCTGAACCTTGATTGGAACATTACCACAGGGTCGTAAATAACAGGCAATGGCAACATTCAGCCACCCCAGCTTAGTATCATGTTTTTTTGCATTTTAGTTTAATTTTTTTTTCACGTTGCAGTCACAACTGCTTTTACTGCAACCCCGTTTTATTCCTGACAAAAAAAAAGTCAATGTGCCAACCAAGGAAGCTTCTGTCGTCTCAGTCTTCTGTGAGAAACTCGCACACTTATTTCTCAACGAAGCGTGCAAGTGAATGAGTGTTTGCCCACGAAGTCAGAGGGTGACCGCCACACTGTTTTACTCACCTCGCCGTCGTAGGTGATAAGGGGCGAGATCTCGCACACCACGGGGTTTTCATACTTGAGATCCTCTTTTTGGCTGTGTGAGGGGAGCAGATGGATACCAAGAAATGAGCACAAACCAGATTTCAGTTAGCACTTGTAAAGATCCTGCCTCCGCACTTTGCCACACTAAATGCATCTCACAAGAGGAGCTCTCAACCCTGCCTGGCCCGAGAACGTAGCGCGGAATTCTTTGCAGTTCACACGCATTTTGAAGCGAATTCAACCGTGCGGCATTGTGGAGGGCGCTCAGAGATAACACATCACTGCTTGCTACAGAATTACCTCGGCAAAATACAAAGTGCAGGAAAGATAAATTAGTGCATTGTTCAATTCATCACTTCACATTTTTGGGTCAAAGGATTATTTGCACTTCATTCGCAATCAATTAGTCAGGTGCGAATAGCGGACTTCGTGTTCCAAGCAAATTCGAAGCGAATAGTGGTTTTTTGGCCGAACAATGTCAACTCGAATATTGAATAGTTCCTCCAAACCTTTCACTACTGTTGCACCATGCTTAAACAAAATCCCAGCTAAACTTGTGAAGGCTGTTCCCAAGCTTCCACTTCTTCATTTTAGGCTAATTTTAATTTAACTATATTCATGCACATTGCCCTCAGAAAGTCCAATGCCTTAGGTTGGCAAGTAAACAACCGATTTGGCATAAAACGAAACCGTTACACCTAGTTGAGTTGATTTACAAATGTTGCTATGTGCAAATACTCATTCCTCAATGTCGAACTTGAAAAAAAAAAAAAGAATCATGAATGATGAACGCAGGTTTGCAGGGCATTTCTGTCTAACACGTACTCTTGCATAACAGCCACAGTTCAATTTTTAACATTTTACTATAATGTAGATATCAACATTCACAACTTGTTTGTTTCTTGTAAAATAAACCAGGCGCGCGTGTGCATCATCCCGTTTTGAAAGTATGCTTTTCTCCCAAACACGCAACTCCGATATTCATACTTTTCCAAGTGTAGATCGCGGCGGGTTACCCCCTGAGTGCGCTTCATACCGAGCACCAGTGCACTGCGGAGAAGCAGCACCCACGGAGCTTGCTTCCGCAGGTGTTGCTTCTCCGCAGCGCACCCATGATCGGTTAAGAAGTGCGCTCGACGGGGCTAACCCGCCGCGATCAACACTTCGAAAGATACGAATATCGCAGTTCCACTCGAAGCGAATGTCGAATAGCGTATTATTCGAAACTACTACTCGAAATTTTAATATTCGCACAACACTAATTTCTTTATGTGGTGGCCACCTTTTCTCCTTGCACGTTGCAAAAAAGACGACGCATCTGCATTCAGGAGTATTCCACACATAACACGTGTGATACACTGTCAGGTCCAGAGAACTGCTCTGACAACCTGGCATAAAAGGGTTTCAGATTCCGCTTCCCTGAGATGCCAAAGATCCCTATGCCAAAGGCCTTATTATACCCTTTAGTTGCATAACTAGACAGGCTCCCCATTCCACTCACTTGAGGCTTCATGTTGCAAAACTGTAAGCTTACTAGTGAAATTATGGAGCAAGAAATGCTACCACCTGACTAGAAACATAAGAAAACTAATGTCAATACCAAGGTGTGGAAGCTACGCAGCCTGGGATGTAAAAATTGTTTCACAGTCACTTCGACTAAAGAAGGAGGAGCTCCCGTTACCTCTTGTGATCGCCGTGTCCGTTCTCCGTCGACTTTTCCGCAGAGCTGACGTGGGGAGGGTTCGTGCAAGGCAAGGCATGCGTGTCACTACACTGCACATCCATGCAACAGTGGTAGAGCTATGGCAAGGCTCAACAAATTTATACTAGATCAAGCATGTCCGTACAGATATCCAATCTGTGCATCAGGCATGGCCATGCTCTCTAAAGCAGATCCCAAAACACATTTATACGAGTCTTTCCTAAGTAAATCTGCATTGTGTAGCTTGTCGCAAAGTACACAAACACGAAAAGCCAATAATTTGCAGCCTTTCTTCAATAAATGACTGATTGGTAATAAAAATAAATTAAGAGTTCAGGGAAAACTCCTCCCACTTTAGCAGAACGAATGCTAGAGAGGAGGTTGCCTCCTTTTAGCATTTGCTCTGTTTAAGAGGAAGGAAGTGGGAGGAGCTTCCCTGACCTCTTGACCTGTCATAGACTATCGATACAAATAAGTATGTGGGTTCTTCTCATCAAACACTATACAAACATGCATGTATCAGTGCTTGAAAATACAGAAAAGTTCAGGAAGCACTGCTCAACAGGATTGGCAACATCCGAATCTTGGTTGCAGAAAATGACTGCAGATTTCTTTAACTGGATGCGCACTTTTGTTGTCCTCGGTTCCCCTGGTTACGGTCGTTTTATTTCATGTAGAGTTCGGACTTCGTAATTGTGCACCGCACAAGGGCATGCTCCTGACGGGCACATCAAGTTTCCCCTCACTGCATTGACGCGCGCGTCGAGCTTCACTACTTTGCACCGGCGCACCAGGAGTAGCGGTCGATGCGTGGGAGCCTCTGGGTTAGCTCGACAGAATCGCAAAGCTCGCTCACTTTTGTAGGTCGACATTCTTTGGTTACAATTACAAATAGGCCCCCAATTTTAAGTAACTGTTCTAAAAAAGAATGTTATTCTTTGTTTCAATTAGTATTATAGCTTTCCAAAGCTGTAAGAGTTTGTGCCAAATAAATTGCTGCATGAGAATTGCTTCCTGTCGCATCTAAGGTGAAAAAAAAGCCTTATCAATTGTTACATGTTTATGAATTATACATTATATTACGATGGTCCTCTAAAAAATGCATCAATGAGATTCTACCTACTTTAACTCTTTTTGCTGTTAGTTATGTGGTTAGTATCAAACTGTTCCAGAAATATCTTGCTTCCGTTACTAGTGGCCATTCATTGTGATACACTGCAGTTATTTGTGCTTTCATGCACCTACCAGTGTGTATGTATGATGTCTATAAGCTAGCACAGGCCTCACAGTTAATGACTGCACAAGCATAAAGAACTTCTTCATGCATAATAATTTTTCGTCACTGTCACTACGAAAATCACAATCATGGCATTGCAGCGATGGTCGGCAAGAAAAAAGCAGAAGCACGAAGTGGATCCATCGAAGGAATGTCTCACTGATTCATCTGAGAAAAATTACATTTGCAAGCACAAGATGCAAACATCACACACACAAGCATGCATTGCACTATAGTGTAAGTAAAGTCTCAATCAGTTATACAAAAATTACTAACTATGCTTTTCAGTTGTGGCTTATTCCTAAAATTATCAGTCATACAGATTAAGAACATACTGATTTGATATCATGAGACTCCTTTCATCTCCCTAACAAAGCAGAGGAGTATTTCAAAGCCCCATCTAGATCGTGAAATTTCAATGGAAGATTGCCAGTTTGAAATCGCTACAGAACAGAATCATACCAACGATCCCAGCTCTTTGCTTGCAGCACCAGAATAAAAACACAAACTTTAGAGAAAAGGCAGTGAAGTTCCATCAGAACACACACCCCTTCATTTTAAATCTCCCCATTACCAAAGGAACACATAGTGGTTTACACCAAGAAACTTTCCATGAACTTTCAGCATTCAGCACTAAGACAAACTAAATTTCGAAGCAGCCCGTGCAGAAACATCAACATTCCTCAGTTGCTGGGAACAAACTCTATTCCACAGACGACGGATTCAAAGCAACGCTGTCAGGCCTCATGCAAAACACACAGGAATCAAAACAGTGTTCACGTGCCATCTTCTTCCATCTTTCCAGGAGTGCAAGGTCCCAACAACAGATAGGAAAAAAAAATTGAATAATAAAAAGGAAACTGCGTACCTTGGGATCAAAGAGATGGGACAGCCGCTCGTCGTCCACAAACTTTCCGCCCGCCCCAAGCACGTAGCGTCGGTGGAGTCCGTACAGAGCGTGGCGAGCGGTCGGGGAGTGTCTTTCTCGGCGCCGTCCGCGTTCTTGAGCGGCGAAAATTCGTCCTCTCGCAGCACCTCCCAGACGTGGAAGTTACTGCCATAAGACAAACGTTGCAGTGACTACCATCAGAAAACGTTGTACAGCCTCACCGAATCTCTTCGAATCCTTTGAAATAAAAAAAGAATGAAAGACGTTTACAAATTTCTGTAATGCAAAACTAGAGCGCAGCTCTTGAGGAGGAGGAGGAGGGGAGGGTATGCCCTTTCTCTCCTCCTTGTGCTCCTCCTCCCTCCTCCTTCCTTCCTTTCCTTCTTGCCGCTGTTTTTGTTCCTGGGTGGAGTGACACGAAGTCGTGACGTCATTTTCCCCACTAAATTTAGCAGGGAAACTGAATTGGTGTTGAGGTCACGTGACGTCAATTTCCCTGCTAGATTTAGCAGATAAATTTCTCCGCTAAATTTAGCGGGGAAACATCTCATAATGCAACACGCACGATTACGCCGACGGCGACGCCGCTCAACCCGGAAACGGGCGCCTAAGAGATGCGCTCTAAAATTAAACCAATAAGAAGAGAATATTTCGGAGGGAAAGCTGGCAATAAGCCAGCTTTCCTGCAGTACTGCTTTACAATGCAAAAAACCAGCTTACCTCTCAGTCCGCTCTTCTGCATAGAGCTGTATTCAAATCAATACTCAAGAAGGAAGTCAAACAAAACTTTAACTCCACCAAAATAACACCCTTTGTTAAAAAAAAAAAAAAATAGTAGTAGTTTCTGAATGCTGAAGGTGATTTACATAGCAGTGTGCAAAATAAATTTTTAAGAGGGTGTCAAATAGCTTTCTACTGTCCTAAGAACACCCTTTCCTCAAAGAGGGTCATAGGAACTTTCACACCGCTGAATACGACTGAAATAATCCAGAAGTAAAGTCAAATAGCTTTTTACCTATCTAACAACACCCTCTCTTCAAAGAGAGGAGTGGGAACTTTTACACCGCTTGAGGCCATTTACATGGCCGTGCATGAATGAAACAGTTCAAAAGGGAGTCAAATAAATGACATTCTAACCCCTCAAAAGCTCCCTTCGCTCAATACACCTTTCCGAAAAACTCTCCTAGGCCGCCGCCATGTTGCTGATGCTGATGCAGCTGGGGCGACTCTCGCACCCTCTATCAGCTAGAAATTTTCTGCCACTCTCTTGGACTGTGAAGACCCGCTCAGTGTGGTTCTCTACCTATGTTTTTGCGGTTTTGCATTCGACGTTTTGACCCCTCTTGAAAGTTTCCACTTAAATTTTTTTTATGCAGGCTGCATACCCTTTTTCTGTTATCTTCCATTGTGAGAAATAGAGCTGTTAAGTGCCTGCCCTTCAAGCTTTTCTGCTCAACATTCACAGGAACCGAAGGAGAGGAAGGACATTGAACGGCCCTCGACACAATTTTGCGAACAATGACAATAATTCTCCCCCTCCCAGAGATAATCCGCACAGAGTCCTCTCCAAAAATAGTTGTCCGGGTTGGGGTGGGAAACGGGTCAGTCACGTTCGTTCCTTTGCCTTGGTGCTGTCGTGAAAAAGGAAGCTCTCCCCAAAAGTGCCCCAAAACGAAGTCAGCTTAGATTTCCTCCGATCGTCAAGATGTGACTGTCATGTGTCGTCGACTGTGACTGTGTTATTTGAGATCTTTCTCAAATAAATTATTTTCAGATAACGCTGCATCGTGTGATACGTACAATATATTGTTTGAATGTTAACACTCACTAAATTGTATGTCCGTGTCCTGTCCATCGCAAAACACGTCATTTGCGAGCGTGAAAAATGCGTGCCTTTCAGCTATCTTCTGTTGTGAATCATTTTCGACAGCTAAGTGCTTCGTCGTCTGACACGCAGCTAATCGGGTGGCGCCATCAAAACTTATTGTAGAAAAAAATCACGACAGCTAACATTCCAGTTGCATTCGTTCTGTCGCGCGCATGCCCAACAAAAATAGTTTACAGGGTTTTTTGCTTTTTTGTTTTTTCAAATGTGGTACAATGCTTTCGCAATGTCCTCGGGAAAATACATTCACCATGAAACACAAAATACAGCGGGAAAAGACGAGAATTTAGTCAGTCAGCAGCGTTTGAAACTGCGCCTATCGAAATCACAGTCCACTCGGTTAGGGTTAGCAGGGACGCCGGTGAGAGTCTAGCCTCAAACCCAGTGACTGGGCTCGAAAACGGTTTGTTGCCCCTGGGGTCGAGTGTTTCTTGGAAAGGTGTATAAGAGTGGGAACTTCCCACGCTGCTCAAAGAAACATTCATGTCGTATTGCAAGGTTCCGCAAACAGAACGTTCCCGCAGAAATAACTTCAGGATGAATGTCTTGGTCGCACTCACTCTGCATACTCGAACACATCAAAGACGAACATCTCGAGCTTGACGCCGTTGGGCTTCTCAGGGCGAACAATGTCGCCCAGGTCGTTCACGTGGGGAATCTTCTTCTTGGCCACGTGATACTGAAGGCTGCTTCCACTGGGGTTGCACGAGACAAAAGGGCACCACGTCAGAAGTACTCAAAATGATTGTGCATAACCACAAGCTTATTTGTTCTCGCTCGAAAGACTGATTCGGATTGTACGTGACAGCTGTCTCGAACTTTACTATCATTACAACCGCAATTTTTTATTTCAGAAATCTCTTTCAACACCTTTGCCTTCATGTTTCACTAGAATGTTGTCACCGGTTTGATAGTTTGGTTCATCTCTGTGCTCAGTTAGCTTCCATGCTCGGTTCCAGTTTTGTAGACCTTTTATTTGTTTTAAAATCTGCCTGCCACTCAACGCACCCGCACTTTCTAGAACTTGGGCATTGCATACCATTTTACGCAAACATTAGTGCCAAAGCTGCAATCTACAGAAACTAGGTCCTGTAACAAGCCCATAATCTTTTACTGTTTCTCTATGTGTATTTTTTTTATGGGTAAATACATGTTGACAATCAAAATACTAAATTTTATTTCATCCGAGATTAAAAAAGGGGTGCTAAAGAAATATAACATTTACACAGTGCCAGTTTTATGCCTGCTGGCTTTTCTTCATGGGCAACTGTTCGAACTGCGACAATTGATGAAGCCGCGCAGTGCAACGCGAACCAAAGAGACAGATCACGCCGTCGAACGAACGGAAAGGGAAAATACGAAAGGGCACAGACGTACGCAGAGACTCGCTTGAGGAAGTCCAAGGTGAAGAAATGGTTGCAGATGGAGCCCGCGTTGAACGTGAGCCGCCCGTCGGCGTTCCTCCGCTGCGCCGTCCGCAGCGACACCTCGCTGTACTCCACCACCCGGAAGCGGCCCTTCACTCGACACACTACGCCCACGGCCTCCGTCGGGAACGCCTTCTCCACAACCTGCCAAGCAACCACGACCATTCGAGGCTTCAAACATTCCTTTTGTGTTTGTTCACAATTGTTAAAGGGGTCATGAAACGATTTTTCAACTCCTTCCTTCCTTGCTTTCCTCCTTAACACACAAACCGCACAGCGTACCAAACAGCTCAAGTAGAGGAAAAGGATGAACTCCCCTCTTGCTCGAACCCTCATTTGTGTACCCGGACACCGCCATCCTCCCCCTAGAAGATTAGCCTGTCACTCAAACTTTGGACAAAAGTTGCTTTCCCCACCCGTTCACCCTAAGCCGACAGTGCTGTGGGAAGCTACGTGCTCGTTGGGCCAGCCACACTTCTATCTTTTGCCACCTGACCAGGCTCTCTCGCACATACCCCCGTGCAGAGAATGAGGTCAGGTGATGAAAGGGAGGCAGCAGATTGGTCCGGCAAACGCGTAGCTTCCAGCGCACTGTCAGCTTAGGGGTGAACAGAGTAGAGTGACGCAGTCCTCGTGTCCAATGCGTGAGGTGGGGCCAGATGACGTGCTTAGTCCTGCAGATGTATCACAGTGAAAAGGCGGAGAGCTTTCGAAGGAAAGGAGGTATGAAATAGTCTGCAATGTTTTCGAATTTTCGTAACGAAAAGTAGGCTTTTTTTACTTTCTACCTTCTTTCTTTTGGCCCACTAAACAATAAGCTATTAGTAAAATCCCAATTTAAATTCATTCATCCCAGCCCAAAATTCGTTACGGGCTGTTCACACAATTGCGTTACTTGTTTAGGACAGAGTTCTCACGGTCTCTTACGACGAGAAAACATGCTGGCGATGCTAGCGCCACCAATAAGGTGGGCCTGAAACTGCATCAAAAGAAAGCGAAGGTTCTACAGTATTTGCCAGATTAAATGTATGTACTCAAATATATAAGAAGAATGATGCAAAAAAAAAAAAAAAAGGAAATGTAACTGCGAGAGTTCCACAGCTACCCAATAGATGGAGCCAGTGCGATCCCTTGTCCTTGTTTTCAAGAAGTTCTGAGGCACACGGTCCTGAGAAGTCGCAAGTGCATGAACCATCCTATAGGCTTTGAACAGACCTTTAGCGCGTAAGTCACGAGTCTTGCTCTTTCTGCCAGGGTTGGCCGGTGCAGAGTTAAAAAGGCATTCGGGATGGTCGGTGACGATATGTAATATCCCATAAGGACGCCCTTCCCGTTTTTCTCGCTAAATATCTGTAACGTAAAAATTCCGAGGCATCGCCCACTCCCCGATTTCCGTCAGATGTCACGCGACGTCCGACGGGAATCGTATCAACCGTGCGATCTGCGGTACCGGTACCTCTGACAAGCTAGTTTGTAGTGGATCCCGCGTTTTTGTCCGCCATCTGCACGCGCCATCGGTTCCCGTGACAGACAAGTTTGTAGCGGGTTACTGCGTGTTTATTGCACCGTAAAACTTGAATATGCTGCGTCCGTGATCTACGGTTCTTGTTCCCGTCAGATGAGAGCTCGCAGTAAGTTCCGCGGGTCCTTCGCACCATGGAACGCGAATCTGCTGCATCCGCAACCTGCAGTGTCCTTCCCCTTAACACAGGGGTTTGTAGCGAATTCTCACGTGTTTATCGCTTCGTAAAACGCAAATTTGCCATGTCCGCAATTGGCGGTATCAGTTCCCGTGTCACGTGGTTTGTAGCATGTGCCCCTGTGTTAATCACTAATTTTTGATAAAGTTTTCCTGTTGCACCCCTAAAGACAGCCCACCCCGTTTTTCACCATTTATCTCTTCATTTCAAACGGGCGTTCTTACAGGATTTTACAGCAGCCAGAAATAGCCGGGATATTTGCTCAATGCTTGTAATAAAAAGGTAGCAAAGTAAAACAGCATTGCACAAAACAACAGAGCCCTTGGTACAGAAAGGATTGGACGGCACAAAAAGAAGGTACAGAAGCACATTTCATTTCTCGGCCATGCATCGTGCAATTTTTTTAAAAAGTTCCTGCAATATGTCCTTCATATACTGCTCTACAACTTTAGGACTTTACATGTGGAGCACCACAAAAACGCGGAAAACGAAAAAGGGTGTTTGCAAACCCGAAGAATTTTTCAATCTTTGCAGCACCAACACTTTTGTTGGCGCAGTAGCCAATGGGTTTCACAAGCAGCCGACTTGGTCCAAGATAGTCGAGCAAGGTAACACTGTTTTTCAAAGGTGACAACTGCTCATATCTGTAACAACCCAAATCTCTGGCTCTGTTTGCAGAAATGTTAGACAGATAATCTTAAAGTGGTGCAGTGCACACGCGGATAGCAACTAGACCCCACCCACTGCGGAAGAAGGAAGTGTCAGAACAAGGTCAGAAATTATGGTAACAAAAGAGGGACACAAAAGATAATACAGAAGACACAGGCTTTCAATTGTCTTCTATGTCCTTCTTTCATTACTGTAGCTTTGTCCCTCTTTCATTACTGCAGCTTTAGACATTAGCAAGTTTTAGAATAACGTACACAATTTTAGCACACGCTGCGCAGGAGTGTTATAAAATAGCGTTTTTCTGCTGCGACAAAAAGCCCAAGCATCTCCCGCTTGCAACATCCCAAACATACAGTAACACTTTTCATTTCACGCACCAAGTGCTGTAATTTGAAAAAAAAAAACAAAAACAAGTTTATTCCTTCAGAATAAGATTTTAGATTCCTTTAAATATAAGAATGCGACAGGAGCGGCCGACCGGTCCTGTCCACTTGCATCGCCTCGGCAAGAGAGGTCTTGTCTACTGACCTTTGCACACCGCACTACCTTCGCCGAGAAACGTTCGCGCGTCGCAGGCAGCAAGTTGTCGGCGATAGTTGCCCACCTTGCTGGGTCTTCCAAAACGTTTCTGACGTGTACCTCCCGTAGGAGTGCAATGTTGTCCCGCGTTGAAGATCACAGTCGAGAGGATGCCGCCGACGCCGCGCTCACGACGCCTGCCGCAGCCGCAGTACTGGGAGCCGCCATTGTTTAACTGCGCTCGTCTTAGCTTTAGCCAAATTTTCACCACGAATCCCCCTTGGAGTAGCGCAAACACTCTTTGCGTACGCACAAAATTTCTGAAAAATAGCGTACGCTAGAATAGCGCACGCAAAGCGCAAAACATGGTTAGCATTCGGCGCATGCGTAGTGGCGACAACGCTATTCTAAAACTGCCTATTAACGCGCTCAGCCATCTGCAAGGTCAGGAGAAAGGGAGCCGAAATTCCACTCCGACTTTGCGCATCTCCCAGCTCGGCACCATCGGGTTGGGACTTTGTGCACAGGCATGATCACACAGCATGCGGCTCTCATGCGGGCCTCCCTGACCAACCCATGACAAGGCGAATGCAGAGAGACGACGACGCGCGGCAACGTACCTTGGCGGCGCAGTCTGCCCCATTGGAGACGCAGTATCCGACGAAGGTGGGGTCGGCCATCTTGACCAAGATGTTGTCGACGCAGTAGACGTGGATGTAGCGCACCCCGCGTCGCTCCATGTCCGCCAGGATGCCCTTGCGCTGCAGGACGCTGTACAGGCCGCCGTTCCCGTCAGGAGACATCGCCACCTGTGGGTGATGATTCGAAGCATTTTCACACAATGTATAAAGAATGTTTATTTCTGCTGAGAATATGAAAGGGGCAGAACGCGGCTTTCTCGAAAGTTACGAGATTATTGACTATACTTTGGACAGCCAAGCTGTAAAGCCAGAGTTTAAAATGAACGATCAGCTCAGTTTGGTGGTCAGTTCAAGTGTGCCTCTGTGTGGAACCGAAAAATGTGTCTTAGATTCTCTATGAAAGACTTTGTTGCCAAGTGCTATTGACTGTATGAAAAATCATGCGCTCGTTTGGGACTGAGTCCCTGGCTAAAAGCATAGGTATGCGCATACTTTCAAACAATGACGCAATGTGGCTGATGAGCCAAACGAGATCGTATAGTTTGCTACATGGAGTAAGGTTCCAATAGTACTCCCCTTTAGCACTTTCCCGAACACGCCCATAGGCCATCGATCACCGGTGATCGATGGTTTCCAAGAGCCGTCAAAGAATTAAACTTAGTGCGGAGAATTATGTTCCACAATCTCGTGGATAGCCAAAGAACTGTAGTTCCAGTTTCAACGTAGGTTTGAGCTTGATCACAAGCTGGTGTGCTGTCAACAATAGTCCTAGGCATGATGGTTGCACTTGTCTAACATGGCTAACTGCTTGCATCAGGCTTCGTAACAAAGATTGCAATATTTACATAATTCAACTGCATTATGGCATATTTTTTAGACGTCAAGAGGTCTGGAAACACTTTAAATTATGTTATAGAAATGGCTTAAAGGGACACTGACACCCCCCAAAAAATTTTTTTCAATTTTTTGCCAGGCGCTTTATTATGGTGTCTGAGGGCTACCCAATTAATATTTTGCAACAGAGTAGCGTATTTTTTTAATAAATCCAAAAGACGCAACTGCTCGAAACCAAACCGAAACCCGCACGCGGAGGTCGGAGGAGTGAAGAGGAGAGAGTGGTGGAAGTCACGTGGCTACACCCGACCGTGCGCTTTTTTTTTTCTTTTTTTTCTCCCTCTGCGTAGCAGACGACATGCGGCAGAGCGGGAACTGTTTGCGATTCTTTTGCAGTTATGTTTGTTCCGCTCGCTGTTCTGTACTCCAAGATGAGTTGTTTTGTACATTGAGGAGTTGGAGATGAGTAGTGACTAGTGAGTGCCCGTGGTTAATTTCCATGATCGGCTCCGAAAAGAATACACCCAAGATGTTGCGTGAAGAGCTGGCTCACATGTCCTGCGTCCGAAAAAAGTGGCATTGTGCGACAGAGTTTCCGAAAGGTCAACGGGATCGGGACCAATGGCTGGCTGCAATTCCTGTAGAACATTTACGGGCACCTCGGAAAGCGGACGCTACCTGATTTATATGCTCCTTGCATTTTGTGGGAAGTGATTTCATTGAGTTCGCAGGTGTCAAAAAGGAAATCCCATCCCATTTAATTCAGCGACGTTTCGTCCACAACATTTGTTTGCTATTTTTTGTTTGTTTCTTCAGTGATAATTGTAAAAAAAAAGAAATGTAAACATCGGAAATTGTTTGAAAAAGAAAAAAAGAAACGCCATCACTGGGGATCGAACCCGGTCCTGCCGCATGTGAAGCGGACGTTGTTCCCACTGAGCTACTGGGGGATCTCGTTACTGGGGGATCTCTTTCCTTAGTAATAATTCAGCCGGTAAACTGTAAGTTGGAAAGTTTGCTGCCGATTTTCCTCCCGCAAAAGCACTCCCGGGTCGAAGTCGGGAAGCACCACGCATTGGCGACATTCGCACCTAGTAAAGAAATCGTACGCGTGCATATTCAACTCCAAGTAGACACGTCATGCTTGAAGTTTGCGCGAGCGATGTCTTCAGCCACGAGAAGGGAGCGACGGCTCAGCGACGTCTTCGTGCAAATCGGCTTGGTGGTCGGGCGTGTCGTACGGGATGAATACCAATTCTTTTGATCAGTTCCAAATTTCTCTTTAAAGGCAGACAGAATTCGCCGGTACCGCGAACGACAGTTCTGAAGTAGAGGCCCCACGCCCGTCGTCCGCTGCCATCGCCGTCCACGCGAGTCCCGCGATACGCGAAACGACGCACACACAGAATGCTTCCGGTTCTCTGTGGAACTTTGTTTTTCAATCAACATATTTGCAGCTTTTTAGAAGCCACAAAAACTGGGTTTCATATTTTTTTCTATTTTTAATATTGAGTGTGTGCCTTCAGTGACCAACGACGTTCTTTAAATTTGGTGGTCGCATCGATACCTTAGAAAACGGCCCGTGACCACGGAAAAGAGAGTGAGCGAGACTCTAACCGGCCAGTTCTTCATCGGCGGTTTTCGGGCGGAAAGAAACCGAATTTCGAGTCGCAAATTGTGTTTTGGGTACTAGTTGGGCTCTCATATGTCATGTACAACTAAAAACCTCGGCGAGCATAAACACCCTGTCAGTGTCCCTTTAAGAGATGGTTGTCGCTAAGCATCACTATAATTTCCAATTCTGTCTTGAGCCAGCGTGCACATTTTGTATTCCAAACAAGGTGGACAAAAATGATAAATAAGAAGGAAGTGTAATCGAGGCCATGACAAAACCAAGGCAGAACACAAAGAAAGCATTCTGCTCGGGATATGAGGTGTACTACCCATGTTTCACCAACATAAGCATTCCTTCGTTGGAAAGCACACGTGCTACAGAAGCTAACTCTCTGACGAATCAAAAACAGACGTCAGTCAGAGTACACAAACTTTGAGAAGTAATAGCTGTGGGTGTGAACACATTTTGTATATTTGGAATTTTTTTTATTTGTCGTTTAATTTGACATAGCTGTAGATGTTTTGGCATTTATGCACCTTCCGCACATACATTGTATTTTCAAAAAGTTACATTTTAAATTCTTTTCCCCACATTATACCAGCCTCTGTTTCTTTTGGAAGAATAACTGTTTGGCCACATTTTGATGTGTCATATTTTCTGCGTACGCAAATTAGTTAGGAAAATAAGAGCGGTTGCACGGATCCTTTGAAAATTGTTGTTTTTCCTGTGGTCAGGAAAGAGTCAAAAAGGAAGAAAAAGATGAGAAGACATAACTAGAGATCTACAGGGTTGTAAATTTTATTTCGTGGGAAAAAAATTCAGCTTAGTTTGTCTTTGTATTTGTTCTGCGCTGCTATGGTTTACGAACTTGGACAAGGAAGACTAGAAGGACACACATACACACGATGAGTAACCAACTAGCCCAAACCCAAGCTTTATTAGTTTGTCTTGGCTGTAAACACATTATCTCACTGCTGTCAGCTTCGCTGATTCTCTCGGTATGCTCCTAGCTTCCAACAGTGCTAACAGATGCTAACAGATGTGGAAAGACTGTAGTCCAGAGTTTGTTTGTTTATTTTTGCTTAAATTTCCCTGTCACAGATTTCCATATCCTCTTCGCAGTGTGTAGTACAGCGTGTCCCCGAACAAAATTTACGGGGTTTTTTTCGCCGCAGAAATAAACTATGCATCGCCGAACACTCTTCTCCGCCTAAAGGCAGCTCTAGAGGTTTGAACCAGATGCCAAAGTTTCAGCATGAAGCAATATTTTATTCAAAGGTTATAAGTGATTTTCCGAAAATTTCAATGGGAAAATGCTGGTCGATGGAGCTCTCGAACACACGGAGCTCTATGGCGCCAGAAACCGAAAATGGGCCCCATTTTTCCATTGAAATTTACAGAAAATCACTTATAACTGTAGAATAAAATATTGCTTCATGCTGAAACTTTGCCACCTGGTTCGAGCCTCTAACGCTACCTTTGGGCGGAGAATAAGTGTTCAGCAATGCATAGTGTATTTTTGCTATGAAAAAAAAAAAAACATGTAACAGTGATGTGATTGGTCTGAGCCATTTTGGAGCAACTTTTAGAACAGCCAAAAGTCAATTTTGGAGCAATAAAAAGTTATTTTGGAGCATAAGCACACATGTTTTCATCCATACTAGTTTGAATATCATGTTAAGGTTTATGTGTTTACGTCTACTTTGCCTTCTTGCTCCTGTGCAACAGCATACCCTACCAAAAAACGCAGTATAACTTTTCACCATCTAAATTATGGAACTGCAGATTTAACTGGAATTGTTTCTGGAAACTTGAAATCCAGAATGTAGACAAAGAAATAATTTCTGAAAACCTGAAATTCAGACGGAATCCAGATAAATTTCCAGTTCCATAATCCAGATAGCGAAAAGTTATACTGGGATTTTTCGGAAGGGTAGCCAGCAGTTTAATGGCATCTAGAAGCACACATAATTTAAACCCTGAGGCAGGGGTTTAAAGGGCTTGTCCCTTATTTTATTTCTCCTTGTCTCAACGTTTAAATTATAATAGTATATTCTACTAAAATAATGTTAGAATGTGACGATTTCGAGCACTCAAATTGATGTTGTTTTTGTTAAGTTCTGAAGGTTGTAATGAAACTGCAGTTCTTAATTTAGTTATAAAACAAAGCTTTCGTTGTTTTATTATGAACATCAATTACATTTTATTATAAGTAGAACTTTAGGATAACAAAATTCAGAATGTAAACAAAAAATATGCTTTCTTAAAAAAAAAAAGAAACAAAATCTTGATGAATTTTTTGGTCAGTTCCAAGCATGCTCCATCTAATATTGTTTTAATTAAATGAGACTTGACATAAAAAAATAAAGCAGTTCACAAAAGTTTTATCGCAATACTCAAGTATCCTCAATAAATCTCCAATGTGAAAAATATGTCTTGAGAATATCGCATATACAACTCGTAGTTTCATTCAGAAACCATGTGCAATGTTCCGCTTTGGAGGAGTGCTTTCCCTTTACCGCATGGGTGCGCTGCAGCGAAGCAAAAAAAAATTAAAAATTGCGACGACTACACTCTACTATGTGATTGTCGCT
The DNA here is from genome assembly GCA_037355805.1 of Ixodes ricinus. NCBI lineage: Eukaryota > Metazoa > Arthropoda > Arachnida > Ixodida > Ixodidae > Ixodes > Ixodes ricinus. The sequence goes on along the minus strand of JAZHYW010044722.1, from coordinate 14,724 downwards.
TCACTGCTGTATACCACTTCGCAGTGACAAGAGCACTAAACAATGCTAGCTATCCAACCAGAACAGACAACGAGCACGAGAAATACTGTGGAACTTCCGAGTACTGTCAATGTTTGATACAGAGATCAAATCGAATAGAATGTTATTTGAGGCAATAATCGAGTTTTTTTTAAATTCGCACCAGCCTACAGTAACAATCTGGCCATGTAAAGGAGTTTTATTTGTTATATTTTCAGTAATAATAAAGCGAAAATAAGTTTTGGCGCAACGTTGGCAAAATGTAGCAGGATGAACTGGAGTAAGCGCTTTGGCGCAGTTTGGCGCAAACAGCGCAGCGATCGCATCGCTGCTGTCAATATTGTTTGGCGCGACGCACTGTACGTAGTTTTGTAATATGCCCACATACGTTTGATTATTATGCACCTCCGTTACGTTCCTTTTCAAGGTAAAGCTACGGCTCCACGTTAACACCGTAGTGCTCCGGAGAACGGGAGTTCGGGCATGCTTTGACGCCTAGCGGCGGCTCATCGTGCAACTCGGGTCGCGCCACTCGCCTTGCAGGGCGTCTCGAGGATGATCTTGCCACTGAAGGTGAAGGCAGGCATCATGTTCTGCTCAAACACCACCAGGCTGTCCTCCTGAAGGCCAAAGAAGTCGTGCTTGGCAAAGAACTCCAGGGTCGGCTCCTTGGTGTGCTCGCTCGTCATGATGTACCTGAACGGGGAGCGAGAGAGAGAGTGATCAGACACGGTCGCAGCATCACTATTATACGACAGCCCAGGTGAAAATCAGTCCACTTCCAGCTGGATTCTGGAACTGAAATGAGGCAGTCCAGCTGGATTCCAGCTGGACCCAGCTGGACTGCTTCTCATTTCCAGTTCCAGAATCCAGCTGGAAGTGGACTGATTTTCACCTGGGAGCTAAAATGTAGTTGCACGAAGCACTACCAAAGGCAAAGGGGCGAGAGTGTGACCCAAGCAGTTGGAGAGGAGTGGAAAAGGCATTCAGTCATGGTTGAACACAAATGCGTGTAAAGAGCTTCGTTTAGGTGTGGAACGTGTACCGGCGGTCTGACAAAGCGTCGGTGCGGGGGGCTCACCAGGGCACGTTGCCGCGCTTGCCGGTCATCTCTTCGGCGAGCTGGGCGAGTCTGTAGAGGCGCTCCCCCTGCAGCTGGTAGAGGGTCTTGTGGGAGGGCAGCCCCACGTCGTACATGCCCTTGGGGTACGGCACCCCGAGGCGCGTGCCCTGGCCCCCGGCGAGCAGCAGCGCCGCCACCTTCCCCTCCGACACCAGGCGCAGGCCTGCGCAGGCGCCACGGCGTCAGTCGCGAGGCAAACAAGCTGCCACAAGTGTTCGTTCCATCTACGGCGTGTACCCCCAAAATATATTTACGCAGTTTTTTTCATGGCAAAAATAAACTATGCATTGACAAATGCTCATTTCCTGCGTTAATGTAGTACCAGCAGTCCAAACCAGGTGCCAAAGTTTCAGATCTAACAGTTATCTTAATCAAAAGTTATGGGAGATTTTCTGAAAATTTTAATGGGTAAATGGGGCCAGTTTTCAGTAACTGGCGCCATTCAGCTCTATGTATTCGAGAAATTCATTGGCCGCCATTTTTCCATCGAAAATTTTAGAAAATTGTTTATGACTTTTGAATAAGGTAACAGTTAGTTCTGAAACTTTGGCATCTGTTTGGACTGCTAGAACTACATCGAGCGGAAAATGAGCGTTCAGTGATGCATATTTTATTTTGGCAACGAAGAAATACCTGTAAATTTTTTGAGAGACACCCATGTACTACGCTGCAGCAAGTTTTCTGTCAACCCGTTTCCCGTCACAGTTGCTACACGGTCCTATGTACTCCCGCAAGTGTCACGTGGTCCTATCTGTTGCCGTGAGTGTTACATAGTGCCTTTCCCTGTGGCACTACTGCGTGGTGCACGTTAAAGACCTCAGGTTAGCGGTTGCCGCACCAACTAAATGGCTCATCTACAGCCGAGACACCAGACGCCCACTACGGCAGACTACCTTCCAACTGTGTAAACACGCACACAACAATTTGCTATTTTGCTGTGGCAAGTGTTGCAAGAACACAGTGGGTGCTTACAGTGTTACGTGTGCCCATTTACTGCCCCGAGTGTTATATGATCTTGTTTGCTAGCTGCTGACCTCATTCGCTGTGACAAGGTGTTCTGTAGTCCCACCTGTTGCTGCGCATGAGTCCCATTTGAGTCCACGCTCGTAACACAATGCCACTTGCACGGCACGTGCACACAGACGGAGCACTAACCTTCATTGCGGTAAGCCTCGAGCTTCTCCCGAGAGCAGCGCGACACTGAGCCCTGCTGTTCGGCTGGGATGGGCTCCAGGAGGTCGTCCAGGCTCTCTGGGTCGCTGGAGCCTGAGTTGGTCGCCTGCTTGAACGCCTTCGAAGTCCGCTCAAAGTCTATGTACCTGCAAGCGTCACGCCACTCTCAGAAACAGTGCAACCACACACCCGCAAGAGCTACTTCTCCAAAACCACCGTCCTTGACCTCGCTGCAGTCGACCAGTGCCGAAAACCTTTCTGAAAAGCAAGGTTGTTTTTCGAGTCCTCATCTTACTACAGTCTGTTGCAGGTTTAGAATAGTGGAACCAACCCCTTCCACAAAGCACTCTGCTCTCCATGATTGCTGGTCTCCTCCTTTCCAGCATTTGCTCTTCCACAGTGGAAAGAGTGGAAGGCTTTGGGAAGGACCTGCCTTATAAGGGCGAACGACATTGAGGTTACGTGACAGTGCGTGATCCTCACCGTTTTTTGCGGTGCCGATGGCCCCACCCCGAAAGATAGCCAACCCCTATTTTTTGGTTGATTTGCCCTTTTTCTTTTAATACCGGAAAATAGCCCACTCAATCGTAGTGTTCAGATCAATGATGACCAGCGTGTAAGCGCGATTAGTTATACTCCGTTTCACCTTATGTTGTACCTGCAGCGAAGGCTAGAAGCGCGAGCTCATAGCGTTGGCAGCTGCCCTTGGTGCACGAGAGCTTGTGCCGCCGAGGTGTGCCATAGAGCAAGGAGCTCGCGCTTGTAGCCTTTCCTGCGGTACAACACAAGGTGAAGGAGAGTATAGCTGCGGCAGGATATAAGCGAACATTGCTGACTGGGAAGTACGGTCCTCTTTGCTTCCTTGTCCCGCGTCGCGATAACAAGTGTGGCAGGAAACGTGATCTAAAAATATCCTTTTCTCAACTTTTCTCTACCGTACACCGAAAGATAGCCCACTCCTTATTTTCACCCGATTTGCTCTCGATTTTAGGTGGGCTATCTCTGCTCTCGATTTAGGTAGGCTATCTCTAGGGATATTATGTAGATCGATCTCCTCCACCTGCTCTTTTATGCGTAACTGGGCTGACCCATAGCAGGATGTTTTGGCAAAATTCGTGCCCCAGAACAACCGTAAGGAATCTCGAAAACTCCAGCGAGGCGCTGAGGATTCATTTGGACCACCTGGAAATCCTTGACACAACCAAGATCTCGATCGCTCGGTGCCTACGGTGCAACGAGCCTACGTCCACACAGCAGGTGCTTCGGCCGAAATATTGGCACACTGACTGGCAGCGGCATTGGAATGGGGGGAGGGGCAGCGGTTACCCCTCCTACCGACAGCATTTCTAAAGACAAACTGGGTAAATGTGGGCCTTATTGTCCCGTCATTACGCTCATATTATGAACGCTTTTTGTGGGAATGGAGGTGCCCACATTAACTGAGACATTGCCGTAATTTGGGGAAGGAGGGAAAAGATCCCCAGTCGCCCATCTGCCAAAGACATTGAGCAGAACATGGGATATGCAAACTAACCTGAGGTCTGTCATCAGCTGGCAACGTTCAGCCGTCGTCCAGCTGCGGCCAGAACTGCAGCAGGTGCTCTTGCCCGTGGGCCTTGAGCGTGGCTCGCATGTCTTCCAGCTCCTCATTTGTGAACCTAAAAGACACGAGCAAAACACGTCCTAACCTTGGCACGTATCTCGTCCTCTGGCTGTTTGAACGAGCCTAAACCCTTTCGTTTATTTGAGCGAAGTCACGCGAGATAACGACTGCTCTGTTTGCCTTCGGCTGCTGGCTACGCTGAGTACCACCCTCCGCTTGTACGGAAACGATGCATCATTAGAATACAGCAATCCTAATTATAAAAATAATGCGCTTAAAAAAATATGCGCGTTTTCAGTGAGCGAGAATGCTAATTGGTGCATGAAAACAAGCTAAATTGGTGGGTCCGATGTTCAGAAAGAGAATTCGGACTCAATAAGTTGCTCTGTTGCTACTATTTTTCTAAATATGCGGACATGAAATTTGTGCGGTACTCATGAATCCTGAAACAATACTTACAAAACTCTGGTGGTTATTCACACTGAAGAAATTGTACTGGGTGATGCACAAGTAGAGATCAAGTTCCACGTGTTTTCCTTTCCCTCTTGATGTTACATTGCCGTAGAGGTGGTTGAAGATCTAACGAACCTGTCCACATGCCTCAAACCGGCACCCAACATTTTTCTTCGGTGGTAACTGCTTCTCGGAAAGTTTTTTCAAGTTCTTCCTGCCAGAACATGCCCGTTTGATTAAGAAAAATCTATTTTGCCTCTATTTGACTCGAACGTACAAGCCCCGCTTTTATAGGAACATTGACTACATATCAGGTCGAAATATGGTACATTTGGCTTCCGATCCGAGAAGCTACTTGCTTTTTCTTCTCGTTAACCTAGAAACGATGATGCACAAAATAAACTCACGAACAAGATGGATCCACAGAAGTGGCACTCGTGTCTGTATCGGAATCATAAACAAACTACGCGGAAATCTATTTGCAGCAACTCTACCGCAACGGAGGAGAAACAGCTGCGCATCTGTCATGTGAACACGTGGGGAAAGCAGTTTTGTTTTTCTGCTTCGACAGCTGTAATGGTCACGCCAAAGGTGGAATATCCGCTTTGTGTCCTAGATCCATGTCAGTCTTGCCCCAACAAGCCAAATTCATCGCTACGACAGACGTAACTCCATCACGTATGGAACAACGTCGGGCACAACAGAAATAACACGTAACCGGGAACGTTTTCTGCGACAAAAGGAGGCGTCGTGGCTTTTGACGGGGAAAGTCGGCCGCTTGCAGGCATCGAGAAGAGGAGCTTGTGGATTTCTTTTATCTACACTAGGGAGGCACTTTCTCGAGTGCCACAAAACGTCTCGGCATAGATTAGGAGACTCCACTGCCACTCATTTCTTACTTTTTAAATATGTCGTCGTTAACAGATACGTGCGAGGGTGAAACTCGAGGCTTGTTTGAACGAGAAGCACTTCACGGGAAACGACTAAGACTAAAACAAATTTTCAGGAGATTTTCTTTTTTATTTCTAAATGTGAAATTATTAAAAAAAAAATTTCAAAAAAAAACAGGCTGTTACTTTTTGGGATAAACAAAAAATTTGTTTTTTACACTGACAACATCTGGTGGTTGAAAATATTTCGAAATTGTTTTCTGTGAACAAAACTGAAGATAGCAATTTGTTTTGTATCGTTCTGCTCGTCTTTCAGTCTTATCTTTTTTTTTTCTTAATTCCTTGTGAGTTAAGCAACTCGGCCAATGAAACGTGTATACGCGTCTCGCGAAGCGCAAAACGAAGGAATTCCTGCGTTACCTTTCGCCTGCTAAAATCGGACGTCAAGTTAAAATCTGATCGTCTGTCAAACTCTGATCGTCTGTGAAAACCTGATCGTCTGCTCACAAAAACGTCGTCTGCCAAAAACGAAAACAGAAAAAGACTGTTTTAAAACAGTATATTTTCACAAACAGACGTCTGAAATTGGCTCTTCGAGCATGATAACAATATGAAGTTCAGTATCTGCAGCCCCCGACAAACTTTTAGAAAATACACTCCGACTAGGCGTTGGTCTCACGTGAGCGCAGGACTAGCGTTATCAGATCAAGAGCACACCGAAGGAGGGTACGTTTGAGCAACGCCCACTGCGCTACTACCCGTACCGCTGAACACGACTCACGGTCTCGGAGTTCGCCAGTCGTCGTCGTCAACGATGATTCCGACAGTTCCAACGTTTTCGGGCACAACCGACGAAGCTGCCGAATGGACGCGCTCAAAGCGCCGTCCCCGTACCACGTACAAACTCATCGTTCACGTCCGCACGGCAGTCCGAACCCGCACTTGCGGCCAGGGTGGTGTGAGCTTGCGCTCGGCCCAGATTTCCGATGGAGAAAAAAATTATCTGTCGGTTCCACTGATCGCCCACTCAAACGCGACTCGTGCCTTAGTTGAAAGATTGTGACACGTTGCTATGCTTATCGCAAGACGACGCTGATCGAAGTTATTGCACTCCCAGTGAATTATGTTGTGTTGTTTCTTGGCGCTGAGCTGATACGTGTGTGGGGAGCGAAAACAAGGCGAGAGGCAGACGCCGCGCGTACTAGTGTATCGATAGAGGCGTAAAGAAAGAAGCGAAAGAAGCAATCTCATTGAGTGGACAACAGCTCCTTTTCGTTTGACTTGAAGTTGGCAGGTAGCTTGCGCCATCTTGTCTTCGTAGTACAAACTTAAGATACTTATTTCTGTAGAGACCAAATGTTGATAACCGAAGAACTTAATATTATAATTGATTATGTAAGTTATGATAATTAGGTAGCTATCGGCCTTCAAACTTCAAAGCATAGTTGACGGCCTGTCGGAGTTAGTTTCGGTTCGAAGCCGCAGAAGCAAAGTACTGACTCAGAAAAAAGTGCGCTGAACAAAAATGTGTACGCCGACCACAGTGCACGACATTCTAGCTAGCTTCCTCGTTCACTGCGGAAAGTAAGTGACGAGGAATAAAAACAAGAAGCGACAGCCAGTTAGGAAGGAAAAGTAAATATGCTGGATAAGACGAAAGAGCGTGTCTTGTCTTCCTTTTTCTTTTCATCCACCTTGTCTGCTACTAGATTCCGCGCTCGTGCGCGGTCTTAATGCCACCGAAACCTAAAGAAACCTGTCTTTGAGCAGAAATTGCAAAGACCTCGGCGCTTCGGCGAGAACCCAAGGTAGTCCGGTTCTAGTTCCGGAAGGCTTTTACTGCCCAGACAGCGGAGGCCGAACGTCCTGCCATTTTAAATTCCAGACCACTTTCCACCGACCCAGATGAAACTCTTCAAAAAAACAATGTTTCAGCCAAGCCAAGCTGCATTCCCAACCAAATGTGCTAACCAACGCACAAGCTCCGAACGATGTTGCATCAGCTCAGCAGTCAGCTCCTTCGAGAAGTTCTAATTCGGATAATCCGATAATTCGAAATATTTGATAACGGTCGCGATTACCAATGTTGACAACCCAACTTCATTTATTGGTGGGACTGGGTAGTTACCGAGCGCCATATTTGTGACTCTGCCGATGTGGCCGATGTTGTCCACATTGTGTCGATCAAAAGTGCGTATATAAGGCGGGTGGAATGTAAACAAGTTGAATTTCTCATTGCCGCATTCTAGACCGACAAGAAAAGCAGATCGTATACCTGTCCATTTCTGTTCTCACGAAGTAAAAAACCAAAAGGATTGCCCGCCTTTATTTCTGATTATAACAAAAAGCGCAAGAAAAAAAAAGATTGCCAGCTTTTTCTCATTACCATATTGTGTGTCGTGCGTTCGCGCGCGCCAGGGGTATGCGGCACTGATTGCATCGTCTGCACGTTGTCTAGGTTGACGTCGTCTGCTCGTTTCACTACCATTTGCCAGCGTTAAGAATATACATTAAAAGAAATATTGCACAACGTGCAGCATTTAGAACGTCACCCAATGTATGGAGGCTACGATACTGTCAACAAGTAGAAATTTCTGTACATGATATATATTGTTTTTAATGGGTGCTCGTAACTGTGCAAAGCACAAATCGCGTACTACGCACACTGGGAGAAAATGTACGTCCAGCTCAAGATATTCACGTTCGATGTCAAATGCACACAGTATTACTCTAGGATCGGAGGATAGGGAGTGGCAGGTCGATGACTAAAACTATGGTAGAGCCGCCACATATTGGCGAGGAACAGATGGATGAAGCCGCATAACTAAGGACGCGATATTACCTGGGCGTATTTGCGCGGATACAGTGTTATCAAAAAGTTCACATCAGTTTTCAGATAAAAAACTGTCCACGGCGCAAGACCTCCTCTCTTGTTATGCACCGCTTCTACGAAGTTTTCAGAACTCGGCACTAAACAGAAAGATAAGGAAGGCTATCTCACCGTTCGCCGTTAGCTGACGACATGGCAGAACCAGCGAAAATGACGGATTGACCGAACCGTTCAAAAACAGGCCGGTCTAAAACGAACAGTGTGAACGCTGGGGATGACTTTCCAGAGGTCCCACGTGTGCTCGCGAAAGCAACAGAGTTCCAGATCGGCAAAAACGGTTCACGGCAAGGCACCGACTGAAGGCGCCAGAGTGTGGGAACCGCAGTGGAGAGCGCTTCAAAAGCCAAGAAACAAAACAAAATATAGAAGAAAAAAAGGGATCAAGACCTGTGGAAACTCGCAACCGCAAAGAAGAGAGAAAAGGAAACGTAACAAATTGAAGGAAAGGGAAGGCGAGTTGTAGAAAGGAAAGGTGCTGGTCGTGAGAGAGTTGAAAAACTGCGAGGACAAGAATTAAAACAGCAAAAAAAAAAATCTGACTTGACCGACTTCGAAACTAGAAAAAGGATGAGGAGGAAGTGTGGCTTTCTCGGTACGTGCGTACGCCGATTGAAAGTTGATATAAACCATCAACAAATAACATACTAAAAAAAAATACAAAGAATATAATTTTTTGTTGTTTTCTTTTGAGCAGTCGCCGCCGGCATTCCGCTGCACCGTTATAATGATTGTGGCCTCCAGACGGACAACACGAAATCTTGTGTAAGCGCTTTCCGGTGCGATGAATTAATTCACAGAGCCCGTTCACGCTCGGACCAAGGTTTACGGGGGAGCAAAGGGTAGGTAGATCGTTAAACTTTAACCTGTCACGATGTTTCTCAGGGGTGAGAAAGGTAGATTTCTTTTTTCTTTTCGTTCTTTTTTAGTTTTTTCGTCAACAACAACGGAAAGAAAGTAGATTAAGTACGACCCGTTCTACAGGTTTCGCGTTATCACTCACGAAACAAAACGACTTACGGCTGCTTTGAATCGGGCGTGTCATGTTTAGGCAGCTTCCACCAAAGCGAAGAAACAGCATTTGTTTTTTCTTGTTTTTTTCTTTTTAGACCAGAATAATTGTCTTTTTTTTTCTTTTGCTTTTATTATTAAATTAAATGTAAGAAGAATCATGAGGACGTTACCATTCACCGCTGTCGCCGTGACCATGAACTTGTTCAACTGGCATCCTCTTTGTTAAAAAAATAAATAATAAAAAATTGAGAACACAGCACGATATTGCAGCAGACGACACGGAGCAGACGACGCTTGAGCAGACGGCACTCGAGCCGCTAGAGCAGACGACGCAAGGCGCACGTCAGCAGACACCTTGCCTCGGTGGGCTGTGTGGGCTGTGGGCAGCCCGTGCCGCCTCAACCTGCGTAGCGGATGGCTCGGGAACCATTGCCGGCGACTAATAAGTCATATCTAAAAGAAAGAAAGAAAGCAAAACACGAGTCATAAAAAGAAAAATTGACTTCCGAAAAGGCAATGAACACTTTACGTTATCAGACGAACTCCCAGCGGCTTTATCCACGATACGTAATTCGAGGTGTTGGCGCGCGTTAACCCTTAAGAGATATGGAAAATGATCATTATTACTGGGAGCTGAACACTTAACTGATACTACAGTAGATGGTAATAATTGGTCAATGCACGCCATTCTGCTTTTTATGTGTTTTGTTGTTTTTTTCTCGCATTTTTTTACGAGCAGTGTATAGAGGGCACCAACATTTTATTATTTCTTCTTATACACAAGATTATATGTAAGGCCCGCGATATGTCTGTCAGTTATAAGAAAACAGTGTATATACGAATAGCAAAGTCCGCGCTGGGAGCTAGTTACATAAACCAGTTTACACTTTTTTTTCTTTGCTTTTAGAAACGGGTTATCTACTTGGAAATTCCGACCCTGAACCAAAAATTTGCTTCCAAGGGAATAACAAACTTGTTCCAAAACAAAACCCATAAAAAATAAAAAAATAAAGGAAGATGTTATGTACTTTACCGAGGATCTATATAAACCCGATATAATAATAATAATAAAAAAGCTGAACGGATACAGACACACACAAAAAATCTAGGTTACCCAGTCTGCGAAACCGGTTTCTAGACAGCAAAAACGAAAAAAACAAACAAAAAAACGTCGCAGTCTTTTAATCGCAGAGAAAAATCAATTGATCAATTACCTCATCGGAGCGCGTGTCACACACGAATGCAAATGGAAACAAATTTGGTGTTTTCTACGAACGCAAACATTTTCCATCACGCCGTACACAGACTATTCATCTATGTTACTTGTTGTCACATAATTAAAGTCCACAAATCCTATACTGATATCGAGCTCGCGGTCGCAATGTTTCAGGATGATAGCCTTGACCTATGCCATTGTTCCACACGTGTGGCATTGGGAGCACAAACGCGGAACCAATCAACTAAGTGCACCGGCAACTGGGCGCCGCCTAAGATACTTGACATTCTCGCTGTAATAACTCGGGGCCGACAACGAAGGTATGTCAAGGCAAATGCATGTATCAGATCAACATACCATACCGTTAGCTAAAAAATATGTACATAAATAAAACATCTGTTTTGATATTCAGACAATTTTATGTGCAATATCGATACCTCGCAACCGGTACATTCCTGCAAACTGGTTGACCAGCTGTGGGATTCTTAACTTTCATAAGAAAAATAAAAATAAATTTACATAATTAAAAAAAATTCAAGAAGCAACCTATTTGAGGTTATTTTAGTGCTCAATAATCAGCTACCCCGCTGGTGTTTTTTCTTCTTCCCCCCCCCCCCCCTGCGTATTTTTTTTTTTTAATGTAAATTTAGTGGCAGGATAGTGGTTTCGCCTGTGACTTCCTGGTACTAGTACATATGAAAAGCGGTTGACGTAAATGAGTGCTTTAGCGAGGGTTTTGGGTTTTCGGAGGCGACCTAAGCTCCACTGCTAGGCTCTCGGTAGAAAAAGTACGATGACCGCTAGCCAACTGCCGGTTTGATGGCCTGCTAATTGAATCTAAGAGCGAGGGAAATTCTTGCCACGGTGGAAGCAACGTACCTCCTACCTTCCATTCCGGTTTCGCTGCCTCTCGCCACCACATCCCACACAGCGGCTCGGGTGTAGCGCCGGAAGTCGAAATGAATGTCACGTGGTAAGGCATCACGTGGCTTGAGAAACCACGTGACTCTGTCACTTCCGGCGCGCTTGAACGAGAAAAATGTCCACCCCCGAGAGGCGATCGAAGAGCAAAAAGCCTTCGAGTGAGTATACTCTTCGTTCGGATGTGATTGTGCAACTAAAAATGTATTGACAGACCGTTTATGTGATGCCGTAGAACACGCCTACCTCCAAGAATAACGTCTAGAGTTTGAAAATAGGACTACAGATGTAAATTGACTGTCAGCTTCCTCAAGCTCAGCACGGCCTTCGATATGTAATAGGAGATTGACGGGAGTTTATTTCTGCCACTGGGCGGCAAATATTCGCAGCTTTCCGTGAGCCGCCTCGGTTCCGTTCAGACTTAGTAACTCACAAATTGTTGTCGAAACTACACAGGAACACCAGTGGCCCGTACTACAGTGGGTACCGTACGACATCTTTTGTTATGGCTACTTCGAACCCTTTGCACCCTTCAAAAGGTGATAACGTCGATGGTAAAAGGGATTGCGTCGATGGTGAAAGGCGGTGCCAATTCCTCGTAATCTAGGTCGACGCAAGCTTTGGAAATTCCCTGATAACAGAGGTTGCGAGCGCTACTATGCTAGTCTCGTCGAATGATTCCGTGAAATAAGCCGCATGCTGAAGTGAAAACCTCTACGGGCGTATTCGAGCGATGTCCCAGCGTAAAATGAACCTCAAAAACCGGCCAATAAAGTGAGCGCAATGAAACTCTTCCCAAAGGTGTCTCTAGGTGGATGGTATTTATCATGCTCAAATTTTGCGAGTATAGGTTTCCAGAAACCAAAACGAGAAAGAAAAAGAACGCTATATCTCTGCGCGGGGTAAAAAAAAACGTAAACAAACTGTGCTTAATGCTGCGACTCACAGATGGCGCCACCAACCCAGAAGAGGTTATCAGCGTGAAACATTGGAGGCGCTGCTTGTGTGGTCGTGTCAAAAAAACGCAACATCGCTAAACTAAAAAAAAAAAAAATATTGCAGTTTAACATGTTTATTATTCAGTGCAACGCACTTTGTGCAATCGCTGTTCATATTTATTTAATGTGGCTTCACGCATACGGTCTGTAATAGTGTCAAAGGATGCTTCAATGTGGGCTTTCAGCTCTTCGGTGGATGCTATCAGGCCCATGTACACTGTACGCCTTTAAATAGACCCAAACAAAAAAAATCACGAAGGGACAGGTCCGGCAAACACGGGGGCCACGGCATGTTGAAAGGCCCGCGACCCATCCAATGACTCGGAAAGGTCTCATTCAGCCACTGTCGCACTGACGTCGCAAAGTGTGCAAGTGCCCCATCCTGCTAAAATTTGCACACTTCTTTTTGCATATGGCCGTAGTTCTCGCTCACTGGTGTTTTGGGGACCCGTTCCAGATCAACAGAAGTAATGGGGGTCCCCACCCACCAGAAGGGAGTGGCAGGTGATTGGATGATTGCGCATACAAAAGGGTAAAGGAAGGAAACTAAATGCGTGCGAAACAATATTGAGGCTATGAAACAGAGAATAATACACCCTACTCACTCAGTACACATGGTTTGGTCTACTTAGCTTTGTGGGGCAGCCAGCATCAACGAAAAAAAATGTTTTGGGGGCTCGACCCTCGACTTGACTGATGGTTTAAGGCTTCGGGGACCATAAAGTGACCGCGAAGACCTTCAGGGACCCTAAAGCGTCGGCGGACCCTCATCTGAGAACCACTGGCATATGGTATGGTTCCATATCCGGGAATACTTGCTCTTGTAATATTTTGGAATAGGCATCGGCGCTCACTGTCTCCGAGAAAAGGAAGTGACCAGCGATCTCTTCTCTCCATACACCACACCAAACCATCACAAAAAAGAAAGAAAAAAAATACCATAAAAGGAACCACGCGAAAACTCCTGAGTAGGGGCTAGCACCAGAAACGAAGCCGTAGTGACAAAGCAGATGATAACAAGGTCGTTTTCGAGCAACGGCGTCTGCTTTGCATGTTGCTGAATGAATCCCTTTTAAAACATGGAATTACTATTGGAATGGAAACTTGAAAGTTTCCTTTTATTGAACACCCGAAAGCAGATCCCAGCGAGTGTACAATCAGATCGTCTACGCTTGGAAAGTGCTGCGCCGATGGGGGCACCATCTGTGAGTGGCACCATCAACTAGTTTGTTTAGTTACCCCCCCCCTCCCCCTGTGCATAGATGTATATAGTGTTTTTCTTTCTTGTTTTAATTTCTGGAAACCAAAGACACCTTTGTGAAGAGTTTCATTTGCGCTCACTTTACTGGCCGATTTATGCGGTTCATTTTACGCTCGCACATCGCTTGGGAACGTCCTGTAGTTTTCTGGAGTAAAAATTTAAGTTGGAAAAGATGAGTTTCTTTTTTTCTTAGACTGGTGCTTAGTCGGAACTAGAAACTTCTTGCACACAGCACAAGTTGACAAATGCCTCCTTTATTAGGTCTTAAACAAGCTTCCGTCATACATAAGTCATCATTAACATATTCTGCCATCACCAAAATCCGTCTTGTCATTATGGATGTTTAAAATTGAAATCCTTGTATAGTTCAACTCCGTGCAAAATTACAACTCTTAAACATGTAGTGCAAAGAATACGGTTAAAGACTTCTGCATCGGTTCATCCGTTTATAATCGAAAATATGCAGATGAATGAACCGTACTAGGTAGAATGGATCAAAGTTCTGCGATGCAGCCAAAAGACAAAATTATTGGAGGAGCCGAGATTTAGAACTACTACACCACTATAGAGTGGTGTAGTGGTTAGCATACCCGGCTGGATATTGGCAAACCCGGAGTTCAAGTCCTGGCTCCGCCATAGATCTTGTCTTTCGGCGGTCTCATAGACTTTGATTCATCCTATCAAGTATGGTTCATTCATCTGCATATTTTCGATTATTTCTTTTCGGAGAAAACGTACGATGATGAAAGTGCCCATGATGTGTTCATCCGTTTATAGCGAGATCCCTCGGCCGTATCATTGTATATTTTATGGTAGAGTCACGCTACCCATAGCTATTTAGCGAGGAATTTGACCGTGCGGATGGGAAGCAAAAGCAAACATATTGGTTGCCTTCTTAATAAAGAATGTCGAACCTCGTTATAGACTCTCGGCAAACTTTGTAGCACGGCGATGATGTTGCAGGTGTGCATAACAGGCAGTGGTTTTAGTTCAGAGCATTCGGGTTCCAACAGATGCAGACTCAAATTTTGCGCACTTTCCTGGAGGGGCATTGGTGGGGGGGGGGGGTGGTGGTGGTGCAAGCGGAAAGGGAAAGACTGCCCTAGTAGAGTAGAGAAGGTAGCAGAAGTGGAGACAGTAGAATTGCCCTTTCCACATTTGTACCTG
>JAZHYW010044719.1:0-92718 GCA_037355805.1 Ixodes ricinus | reverse complement strand
CGTTAACGCTAACCCGCAGTGCCGAGAAAATGGCCAACATTACTCTCGGCGATGCGAAAGGCAATAATAAAATAACGAGCAAACGGAGCCAACGTGCAAACGTACCACTCACGCCAATTTTATTCCGCGGATCTTTTGTGGGAACTGTCTTCGTTGCTCAGATGCCTCTTGCGAAACAGGGTTGAATAATTTAGTCTCGATCGGCATTTCTGCCGACACAAGGATACCAGCGTGACGGCGCCTTTTGCGCAACTTGGGAACATTGACAACTCCGGCGGCAACCCCACCAACCCGGGCGACTCGGCCAGGATGTGACGTCGGCAAGCGCCATTTCCTCCCTGCGTTCCGATTGGCGGCGACGGCGTGGAAACGTTTTCTGCGCGGCAAAAATCGGTCTCGGACCGATTGCTCCCGCCATCGAATATTCCGCCGCCGGCGAAGGGATTCCTCCTCCGGCGTCAATTTCTCCGCGGATTCGCCCGCGAATCCGCAAGTGTGAACGAGCCATAAAGAGGCTTAAAATCCGGTTTTGTCTCAGTCGGTCCTAGTCAAACACAAGTGAGTGAACGGGCCCTTAACACATACGTGACATGTTCTCGTATCCTGTTGTAGCTGCTTTGTGCTTTCCATCTCCTCGATACATTATGGGTCTCATTTTTCGTCGTCAATGCGCATTTTTGTGTGTTTTGCGGGATCACTCTCTTTTCTTATTTTAAAATATTTTAGCTATAAGTTTTAAAGACTGTTAAGTAAGTTTCTGGACAGTTGCGCGAAGGTGAAACGTGAAACAAAATACCGGGTGTCTCAAATAGCGGCCAGGCTTCTTTAAATAAACCGTAAAAATTGGTTTCTTAAACTATCGTGCTACGATTCTGTAGCGCTGCCCACGGGTGGTGCATTTTTCTATAAAATTTGCAAAGAGCGAACTTACCTGAGAAAAGAGTAAGAAAAGAAAAAGGCTTAACTCCAACGGAAACCGCAGTGAACCCAACCGGTCTTCAAACAAAAGGGCGCCGTATTGTTTGAAGACCGGTGGCTTCGCTGGCTTCCGTGAGTTAAGCCTTTTTCTTTTCTTACTTTTTCCTCAGGTAAGTTCGCTCTTTGAAAAATTTATAGAAAAAATGCACCACCCGTGGGCAATGCTGCACAGAATCGTAGCACGATAGTTTAAGAAACCGAATCTTGCGGTCGATTTAAAGAGCCTGGCCGCTACTTGAGACACCCGGTAGCTTCTCCTAACGGCGCCGTGCAATGAGGAGAAAGCAGCTTTACGGCTTCCACCATTGAACAACTGAAACCAGTCTCGAAATAAAACAGCGTTTCAAAGCTCGTCTTTCGTTTGATTTTAAGTTCCGCTCGTATCTATTCATCTGTTTTTGCACGAAAACGGTTCTGGTTGAGGAAGTGTACTTTAGCTTTAAAAAAGCTGTTTCCTTTGTTCAGTCCCCAAACGTCACTTTACACGCTCAAAGATATGGAGCGATCAAACACACCAAGTAGCCGCCAATATCCCGCTATCATGGGCAAATTAAACGTCTTCTTCCTCAGCTATGATCCTCGACTTAAAATCGAAATGAGTAATCAAGTGGTCGTCACGTGCTTGTGGTACACAAGCTTCCATTGTGGTTTAGAGCGCAGCTCTTAGGTGCCCGTTTCCGGCTTGAGCGGCGTCGGCGTCGCCATCGCTCGTCGGCGTAACCGCGCGGTTGCATTATGGGTAAATTTGCCCGCGAAATCTAGCGGGAAAAATTTCCCCGCTAAATCTAGCGGAAAAATTTCCACTCGAAATCTCCGCTGAAACATTTTACCGCTAAATCTAGCGGAAAGAGTCCCCCGCTAAATTTAGCGGAAAATTTTCCCATAAATGGGAGGCGAGCAGGAGAAGAGGAGGGGCATAGCCTCCTCTCCGTACCTTCCCTTCTCCTCCTCAAAAGCTGCGCTCTAATTCGGCGTTACAGGGAGTTGTAAACGGCTTTCATTTTTTTAAGCACACAATGGAACTTGCCATGTCGCCAGCGATGATAAGTTCCGTCAGTGTACTCATTGGCCACGAACGCGAATCCAAATGTTCGTCGACGGATTGATGGGTGACGAGCGCATACGTCCGAGTGACGCAGTGCTCGTGTCCAATGCGTGAGCTGGGGCCGGCTGAAGTGCTTTGGGACGTTGAGTACCGCGGATGTATCACAGTGAAAAGGCCAAGAGCTTTCGAAGGGAAGGCGGTACGAAATAGTGCGCTATATCTTCAGATTTTCGTAGCGAAAATCAGGCTTTCGACTTTCTACTATCTTTCTTTTGGCCCACCAAGCGATATGCGATTAGTAAAATCCCAATCTAAAATATATTTATCCAAGCCAACATTTTTTTCTTTAATGGACCACTTTGAAGGCCTTGAGAACGAACTCCTCTAATAACAAATCGCCGAATCAGTTGGCGATCACGGTTCTGCGTGGTGCCCATCGGCGCATTATGATTAAACGTGGTTATCTATGAGTATGCGGAGAGCAACTTCGTCTGCAGCTCTGAGGCAGAGGTTGCGGTGACGTCAGAAAGCCGAGATCTGATTGGCTCTGACTGGAAGGATAGTGGGTAGACCTCAAAGCTAGCTGGCACTTGAGGCCTACCCACTATCCTTCCAGTCAGAGCCAATCAGAGCTCGACGTTGCTCGACGTCACCACAACCCCTGCGCCATAAGCAGACGAACTTGTGCTCCACATGCTGATGGACAACGTTTTGGGGCTATGCACTCAAAGGTACGGGGCGCTTGCCTGAACGCCGATTAGAGCTGTGCACGCGCACCCCTCCTCCCGTCAGAAAGGCCACGAAAGTTGTCCACAAGTGTAAGTAGGCCTTTTAAACGCTTCATATGGTTCATGCATTGCCATGCGTGCTATAGGCTCTTTATGCAGGCTTGGCCTCCGCGCAACGGTTTTTCGTTATACTCGAGCGTAACGGTTTCCGCACGAAATCCAGTCTTATGAACACATTCTGGGTTAAAAAGAAGAAGACGTGAAAGCGAGTGTAAAAGTAACGGGTCAGGTTGACGGAAGGGTGACTCGGCGGAAGAAGCCAAACATCTCCAAACAAGTGTGCGGCGTAGAGGGAAAACGGAAGCAACTTCCGGAACCTTTCGGAACGTGATCGGAGAGACGTCCAAACCAGGACGGGTCGAACCGGAAGTAAAGCTAAAGCTTCCAACAAAATTAGGAAACGGATACAACCCACAAACGCCGGAAATAAATAGGTAAAAAAAGTAACCCCCAAACGTGGAACGCGGATCTAAGAAGCCGCTTAAAGTAACAGTATAAACACGAGCAGATACACAGAGTTCCAGAATACTTATAAAGAAACCGATACAAGGAAAGTAATAAAGGTACGCAAGGGGACCACAGCAAACCGATTCGGGAATAGAGATACAAGAGAACAAAAATTCAGCAGAAAAATACTGAAAACCAACAGTAGCGGACGACAAACGTGAAAATTATAGACAATACAGCCACACACACGAAAAAAAAAAAAAGATGCACGTCTGCTTGGACAACGAAGCAAACGGTTTCCGCAAGCGAAACTAGGAGACGGGATAAAGTAAGTGATACGCAAGAAAAAAAAGAGAAAAAGAAAGAACAGCGGTAACCGTCGAAGATGAAGGAAGCGCCTGAAGGCTTTCGTTCTCGGCTCCAACATATTCGCGACATGGACAATCGAAATGGCCAGGGAGTTTGGGAGGGGGCTTCGGAAGAGAAGAAAACGAAATACATTTCGCTGGACGTGACGACCATGACCAAACGCTGTCAGGTTTCTTGCGTCCTCTTCTCCCATAACGAGCAAGCTAAGCCTCCCCCAAGCAACAGCCGGTCACTTTCTTTGAGCCGGGAAAGAAAAAGGAAACAAGAAAGCATAACGAACATGGAGTCTGGGAAAGATTCCTGCTTCCGGCATCATCTGACGACGTCGTCGTCGTCGTCCATACGACGCCAGCGGACCAACTTCGCATTAAAAGCTCGGACAGTTCTAGCCGTATGGTTGCAGCCATATAGCTGCAAGGCACCAACATCAATACCAGTGGAGCCAAACGAACAAAAAGACAATAACACCGAATTGATTTTGTTTTATTTTTCTGGCAATTCGTGACGTGCTTCTCGAATTCGAATTGTTCCAAGCTTTTGCAGATAATAATAAAAAAAAACAATACACGCATAAAAATATAAAAAGTAAATATACAACGAAAAAAAAGAAGAAAAACAGTCTGTACGTGTGTGTGTCTGTATCAAAATCTTGGAGACATTGTTTTCGCGTCGTCCCCACTGAACACTTCCATTTCCTTGGCTGTATCTTCCGCTTCTTTGAGTGTGTGCGTGAGTGGTGTATGTGCGTGTGCGTGCATGTGTGGTAAAAGTGTCTGTATATATGTGTGTGCGTGTACGAGTATCTATGTGCTTCCGTGTGTCTGAGTGTATGTGTGTGCGTGCGTGTGTCTGCGAGTGTGCGTTTGCGTGGATGTCCTACGAAGATTGGGAAGAGGAAACGTGAGAAGTCTTCTGGAACCGAGTCCAGCGATGTTTCAGGGGCCGAGCTTCTACGCTCGGTTTCTCTCCGCCGGCAGAAATTATTATTGAGACAATTTCGAGTCCCTCACGTTTCGTCGGGCGAACCTCTCGACGGTCCAGAAAATTGTGACGTAGTAAAGATAATGTCATTATACTGGTACGAAGAGGAAGACGAAAAAGCGGCGGTCCCAATACTGCAAAGATGTTAGTGTCTTCACCGCTAACAAGCGTTTATATATAAAAGAAATGTTCGTCGTCCTTTGTCCCGAGCTTGTTTATTCTTTATGTTGTCAGTATACAAGGTACTTCTACGAAAGCTTTAAAAAATCCCTAAAAATATGCTATTCGAGATTGGAGTAGCCCGCGCCATTTCAAGGCGGCCAAATTCTCCATTGCACCATCTATTTTCTTCTTCTCCTTCTGCTGTTCGAGATTCAAGAAAAAAAAAACTCTTTATAGAAACAGACTACCAGCCTTGATTAAAAAAATTGTTAAAATTACTTTTTAGTTAGTAAAAGAAAAAAATATGGATCCAATGAGAAACTTGCTAAGCATCATCCAAAACCACTAACTTCACTCTTTTTAGAAATATATAAGGCAGGGGCAGCATCTTACGGCATTCGATAAAACGCTCCATTTGGACGCGTTTCTAGGTTTCGGTTTCTTATCGGAGCGCCCCGCGCCCGCGGTCCTGCTCCCCAGTGGCCGAGGCGCGCAACACACGTGCGCCCTACATCCCTCCATCCTACGAGGGAGGCGAGGAGGTGGCTTCGCGCCGCGACCGCCAGGGAGCAGGACCGCGGGCTGCAAAGATGCGCTCCGATAAGGAATGGAAACCCTAGAAACGTGTCCAAACTGAGCGCTCTTTCAGAACGCCGTAAAATAATAATAATAATAATAGTAATAATAATAATAATAATAATAATAATAATAATAATAATAATAATAATAATAGTTAATATTATTATTATAATAATAACAACTTTGTTTTTACCATATAAATATGGCGGGAGCTGAGGGAAAAAGCTGCACAAGCAGCTTGACTGGTCCTCAGCACCCCACAGGTACAAAGCAGTTGCAATAAAACGTGCACAAGAAATGATGTAATGCAAATACTTTGAGAACAATGAAGTGAAGCAATTTAAAAATAAAATAAGTCTACTGAATAATCAACAACAGTATGAAGTGTTTATTTTGATAGAAAAATATTTCCCTAATCTCACCTGTGCTACAGGAGTCTATATCAAGATTATAGCGGACGAAGACGTGTTTAGTAATGTCGGCAAGGTGTTTATCATCTGGAGGCCATAACTAGGAGTTTGTACTTTCCGGTGTTTATTTGTGGGAAAAATCGGCGGATGTTTTTCGCGTGTTTTATTTATTCTCGAAACACCAGTGTGTTTCGGTGGAACGTCTCGCACGTCGAGGTTAAAATCGATGATTATCGGCGGAAAAACATGCGATTGATCACAGACAAAAAAGTTCCAATTTGGTCAGATATTTCATACACTGACTTCTCGAGGAAGCATCTATTCCTCACACTTGGTTATTATAGTAGATGCCAAGCATACTTCGAGAGGCTTGCGTCCGTCATCGCAGCTACGATCCTTGCGGTTCGCAACCGGCAAATTTTGAAAACCTTTTGCACCACGTTGGCGCTGGACACAGGAAATCCCAAAATGTCCAGCGAGGCTTGGGATTTCAGTAGTGTGCCAGTCAGGTAAACGAAGTTTCCAAAATAACACTGAATCCGCGGTGCTAGTCACAACATGCTGGCGGTAACAAATAAACTCTGATTCTAGGTCACTCAACTTGCGCTCGTCTCGCGAAGACCAGCCGATAGATATTTTCATAACGCACAAATCCTTCTGGCAGCTCCACTTTTATGCACGGATTAACAATTTGCACGTGGAACCAGAACGACGATTCATCCATGAAATCTAAGTCATCAGAGATGTTTCGGGAAACAGTTTTAAACCACTTGCTTTGAATCGTCTGATTGTAGGCGAGAGAAGGAATCAACAAGTTTTAGCGTCTCACGTTGAGAAAACCCGAAGACGCGGGACGGACGCAGGCTTCTCAAACACGTCTGCAAATTGTTTTACAGAACGGTCCTTTTATATACAGTGAAAACCCCCCGCCAACAAAACCTTTTTTTCGTTTCCCAAAAGCCCATGGAAACTAAACAGATAACAATGAACGCATCTCAGTTCTCAAAGGTCAGTAGCCCTGTACGACACGAATGTTGGCAGTGTCTTCCAGGAACCACAGCAACCTCAGAATACATGGCTTGCCCCGACATCACTTAGCTGAACACAATGGGAAAAGGCACGTGAGAGCGTACCCTCCACTGCGTTAATTTTTCAACAAAAGGAGGGCCATGGGAGACACAATGGGGGAAAGGTGTGCGAGAGCTTAGCTTCACTGCGTTAACTATAGTCGGTGACAGGTCAAGAACGAAGTGGAAGCTCACTCACCCCTTTCCGCTTTAGTGGAATGAACGGTGCAGAGGGGCGACCTCCTCTCCACCATTCTCTCGGCTGAAGTGGAAAGGGGTGGGAGGAGCTTCCACTTCGTTCTTGACCTGTCACCAGACTATAGACGTTGCCTGACCCCAGAAAGGAGGGCGGACTGACGCCACGTGCAAGCCATGTATGACACTGGAAGAATGCAGGATCCACGAGATAACATGTTTACGACCTCTACGGGGAAAGGGTTTCGCTAGGTTGGAAACATGCAACGACGGTGTTTTCGGTTTTAACCAGGGCGAAAATATCCAACCACCGGTGTTTTTCGGTTTTAACCGATTGTGTATTTTCGTCACCGACGGATGTTTTTCGGTGTTTTTCGGTTAAAACCGGAAAAATACACCCTAGCCATAACCTATGCGTGATGGCTCTACTTCCTAGAAATCCGAGTGATGAGTGAAGTTCTTTACCAGACAGTCGTTTAGTTCCTGCCGTAGTAAGATGTTGGAAGTCGCCATTTTACAGAAACAACAAAGTAATAAAAGAGGCAACAAAGGAGGAATGAAATTGTTCAATCCTCGTAAGATCTACATTTTTGACTACAAACGCTCGGTCAACGTCTTTTTCATGAACAAAATCTTTTCCAGTTTTGTGCCAAACAAACTGAAATATTTTTCACACTCGCCCAGTCTTTTGCAGCACGAAGCTGTTCTCGGTTATGTCGAGTCACGACTTCCTGAATGCAGATAATTTCTCTAGTTTTTCTTAGTTCAGTTCTTTATTTCGACCCACTGATCTCAGGTTTGCTGTTTTGCAGAGCGACCAATGACCGCTGGAACATTTCCTGCTTCTTCAAAGGAAGCCGATGTGCTGACACTACTTCCAGTTCAGTGAGCATTGGTACAACTATATTTGCGACTATCGTTCACTTTCTCAAGCAAGTTTTCGGTATTTGTTAGCGGCATACCGTGAAATTCTAAGTTTTGGTGCCTACTTCTCCATTCAAGTTCGTTCAGTTCATTCTTCAGCTGGAACACTTCATCTTCGCTAGCCAGTGTTCTCCTCAAGTTTTGCAACTCGCGCTTTTAAATCCTTTCTATCCTGCGTTTTGTGTTTTTAGTTTGGACATGATACCGTCGTAATGCCCGGAGTCCGGATATCATCTGCACAGATTGTTCAATGCCGCTTCTCTCAAGGCGTGTAGAAGTCTCAATAATGTGCATGCTTGGGCTAGTTGATATTTTTAAAAACTCTCGATTTTTAGAAACTGTTTGGATCCTTTAGACATAACCCATGAACTTCCGGTTGAAGAGTCTCTAAGGTTCTTAGACCTCAGGCTGTTTTTTTTCTTTCTCACCACACTTGCTGGTCCCACGCTCCGAGGGGAAAAAGCCACTCCTCCATTATCAATCGGCCCACTCCAAATTAGTTAAGAGGGGCGTAGTTAACATATGCCTTACAAATTCCATCAAAAAGTCATGCCCGCATACTGTAAAAACTAGCTTTGACGCGCAGATAGCTAGGCTACTATCAGGGGGGTACCCTATTCACTTATTAATATCTGTCGCAGAAAAACTCCTTCAGAAAATTAAAAATCCCGATTTAACCCAATGTAAGAAAAGGGACCGAAACCAAAGGCCAGCGGTTGTGCCTTATATTCACCATATTTCTCATGGTCTTAAAAAGATAGGCAACCGCGTAAACGTCAACGTAGTATTCTCTGCTCCATACAAGCTCTCTAGTTTATGTAAAAAAGTCAATTCATCCTCCGATAGAACCTTAGGTTGTATAAAAAAGCATCACACCCGTTTTGTTCCGTGCTCTGAAGGGGTGGTTTATGCAATTCCCTCTCATGCGGTAAACAGTATGTCGGGCAAACCGGGAGGTGTCTGAATGACCGGTTACGAGAACATCACTATAACATAAACAGAGTAATCTCAGGTAACCTAGGCATCCATTGCCGGGACTGCGGGTGCTCAGCGGACTTGAGTAACTGCGCTGTTATTGCCAGAAGTGGTAATCAGCTGACACGAGAAATTATCGAAGCTGAAAAAATAGCCAGGTTGGACAAGCAATGCGTCAGTGTCCCATCCTTAGCTTTATCAAAGAAAGAATTGGATTATCTCGAGATAACATCAAAGCACCAATAGTGATGGGGAATTTTTCATTTAATTTATTTTTAATTTAATTTATTATTTATTATATTTTTTAAATTTATTTTTAATTTTTATTTTTAAGTTTATTTTAATTTATTTATTTATTTATTTATTTATTTATTATTTATTTATTAATGTTTATTGGCTATTTGGTTTCTGGTGTTTAAAATTTAAAATGTTCTCTTTAACGGCGAAGGAGAAGATGATGACGATTTGAGGAAGAAGAAATATATCACTGAGTTGTTAGTCAGCGCTGCGAGTCTGTTTCCTTCTTGTGTGCCTGTGAGTGTGACTGTATATCCGCGCTGTTCCATCCGAGAAGCTGAAGTTTTTTGTCTGATGACAGCGAACATTCCGGCAATATATGTTTCCAGGGTGTGGTTTCCTCGAAGAACTTACTTCTTTGTTCGCCTTTTTTACACGTCGGACATTTCCATTCCTTCTCTAGAACTTTCTTATTTCTTTGTAAACGACTGCTTCTGCCTTATATCGGAGATGCTGCCCCTGCCCTGTATATTTCTAAAAAAAGTTGATTTAGTGCGTTTTCGATGATGTTAGCAAGTGTCCTCAGTAAAATAATATGTTTATTTTCACTGATAAAAGAACTCATTAGTAAATTTCAGTTAATTATTTAGCTCATTAGTATGTTTTTGCAAATCCTTGACGTCCGACAAGGTTATTCTCGAGCATCATATTCTTAGAGATTTTTTACAAGCTTTTTCAGAAACACCCTTCAGTGATGCATGCAGTGACGGGTTCTTCGACGACACATCGATCATCATCATCATCTCCGACGGCTCGTCGTGGCCCGAACTCGGTGCAAGTCGAAACCAGTTCGAATAGAAACATCAGCTGAGACTGGTCGCACTCAAAGTCTCCATCTTCCCTGGCGGGATACAAGCAGATTATCTCATGAGACTCAACAAGATCACTCACGAAGACGTATCCTTTGCCGCGTATCGATGAAACGTTCCAGACCCTGCAAGGCGCCGAATATTTTTCAGGGTTGAATTTAAAGTGTGGCTATTAATTTTTTGTTTTTTCGCCGAAGGTTCTCTATCGCACACACCACACACACACTATACACATGTAGAGTGAGTGATCATTGAATTTATTCCATTAAAGTCGGGTAAAGGAAAAGGGCCAGAGAGCTGGCGAAAAATTGGGCCAGGAGCGGGGACTGAACCCGCAACCTTCGCCTATCCGGGCCGCTGGCTTAACCGATTACAACATCCCGGCCACTGGTTTCGGCGGACATTTGACCAGCTCTCTGTGCACCGTCAGTTTTAAACTGGATAGACGGCTCTTGAGAAAAACAACAACAGGAGAATAGTTCTTTTTTTAATCAGACTCATTTTAATCGAAATTACTGTATAAGCATATTAATGCGCTAGCATTAGTGCCCTGGTAGATGTTATTAATAATACGATTATACCAACTGGATGACTAATATGGGAAAATTACTTCATTTTATTTTGACATTAGAAACGTTAGTGACACATACGTTTGCGTATCTTGAAAATGTCTAAAAACCTTACAAAGTTCTGTTGCGACCTTACGCACAAACCGAATAAGCTTACGTAGAAATTTACACTTGATATCTGCGAAATCCGTGACTAAATA
This sequence comes from Ixodes ricinus, assembly GCA_037355805.1. NCBI lineage: Eukaryota > Metazoa > Arthropoda > Arachnida > Ixodida > Ixodidae > Ixodes > Ixodes ricinus. The sequence goes on along the minus strand of JAZHYW010044719.1, from coordinate 81,923 downwards.
AGAATTAAATGTTTTGGCATACTATGGATTTTACTAAGATTGTGTCACCACGATATTTAAACTTGCATGGCAAAGATTAACATGCTGCACATGCACAGACAACATTTTTAGTTCCTTTGCGGAAGGCACAAGGCACTAAAAAAAGTAACCAATAATGTAATGCGTTACTCGCTCGAACAGAAACTAAACACGCTACGCGGTATCCAGTCAGAAGAAACGCGTCACTTTCCTCGCTCATTTTCATTCTTAGGAAGTTGGAAGCTGCACAGACTGATGTCAACGCGGTTCGTAGTCAACAGTTTGTAGAGAAAATCACAATTGTTTCGAAGTACACTTGTCAGAATCGCAGTTGTTCAGAAACTGCCTGGAAGTGGAGTTGCTCAAAATAGCAGTTATTCAAAATGACAGTTGCTCAGGATGTCAAATTTAAAAAAAATTAGTTTCTTCATAACTGCAGTCCTGAATGCATTAATATGGCAGTCGTTCATATTAGAAAGTTGTTCCTATGGTCATAATGATACCGTTTAACTTGAAGCTGATAAAATTGAAACTGTTCAGATTGATTTCGTTGAAATTGAGCTGTTAAATTGAAGCTGTCGAAATTGAGACTCTTCAAATTGAAAGCTGCCCAAGTTAAGGCTGTTTACAAGGAAGCTTTTTATAACGAAGGTCTTTATAACGAACCTCTTCATAATAAAGCTGTTCATAATGAACGAGTTCATATTGAACGAGCTCATATTAAAGTTGTCCATCCCGAAGTTCCTCCTATAGAAGTGTTTTAGATTACAGTTGTTGATGCTGCAGTTGGTCTGATTTCAGTTGGTCAGATTACAGTTGTTGAAATTGAATTTGAAATATTGCGGTTGATAGTGTGCAGACTATCTGTTGCGTTCAGTGCCATGGTTGTTTTCCTTCCATTGAAGTCTCAACTGAAATACCGAAGTACCGAAATTTCGCACTCCGCGTACGTAAGTCCGAGTGCTCCTCTATTCTGCCAGGCCACAAAATATATTTCAAAGAGTTACGTTATTTTTCACTAAATGTTTCGTCAACTTCAGATACGCGAAATTAGTCCACCGTGAAACAAAAATATAATAAAAACAAACGAAGTCGCAGACGACAAGCTGACGGAGGAAAATAGTATTGAGTATAATTCTGTCTCGCTGATTAAAAGAAACATAGATTATGATTGAAAATACAAAGGCAATTTTTTTATATTATCCTATATTCAAGCCCCCTCCCCCTCCCTGATAAAAAAAACAAAGAAAACAGGAGGTAATTGTTGTTGTTGTTTTTTTGATCAAACGTACCGAAAATATGCAAACAAAAAACTTTGCTCATGAGAAAGTTGATTGCCAGCTTCATGTTGGCCCGAACATGGGCACTATCTTCCGTGCATGTGCGCGTTATGTAAGGACATGCGGGCTTGTATGTTCGTGCACGAATACCCTACGTCGATATGTCTAAATGATCCACGCATACGACATCGGATAATAAGGATAAAATAACAGTACGCCCGCATGGACGACATGAGTCGTCACTCACGAATGAATGCACGGGCTAGCGTTTGCACGGATACGCTTATGTGCACGGGGCCTGAGCACGTGCACGTGTTTCAGGATGTTTCCGTGCGCGTGCGAAAAGGGTGTGTGAGCGTGCATATATGTTTAGCGTAGGAATACGTCTGTGCGTGTGCATGTCTCTGCGTGTGTAAGTCTTCGCGTGTATCTGCGTGTTTGCGTCTGTATGTGTGTGCATGTGTATGTCCGTGCGTGACTGTGCATGTGTGTCTGCGTATGCACGTGCATGTGTCAGTGTGCGTGTCTGTGTGTGTTTGTGTGCGCACACGCATGTGCGTGTGTGCCGTGCGTGCCTGTGTCTGTGCGTGCATGTGCGTGTCTGCGTGCGCGACTGTGCGTGCGTTTGTGTGTGGCTGCGTATGTATGAGCGGGGGAGGGGTGTGTGTGTGTGCGTGCGCGCTTAGGCGATCAGTGCACACCAGCTAGGAGATGGCAGAAGAAGCACGTCGCACGCGGAGCCAGCTCAATTACACACGTCGCCTGACAACGAGTTGGAAAGATCGGAGCTCCTTTCAGCGAGCAGACGACGACACCGGGCCGACCCTCCTCTCCCCCGTCCCTCCTTCCCCATTCCCGGGGGAACCCGGTTGCCAAAAGACAAAAGAAGCCGGCGGTGAGAGCAACTCCCGGATAACCATCACCGCCGCCTTTCTTCGTCACCGGGGAAAACTCGGCGCAGAGATCCCTTTCCACCTTCGAGGCCACGTTATTATGAGGCCGAGATCATGAATCATTTATTTGTTTTGCCAAAGAAATCTTCGGGAGGGAGGAAAAAAACTAAAGAATAGGGAGCGCCGCTCTCCTCTGGGGAGTCGCTGTTTCGGGTTCTTGCGTCTTTTTTTTAGAACTCCGGTTCGATTACTTCTCCGGCAGAGTTTCGTATCTCACTGTCTCGCGTCGGCTGCGGAATCAAGACTCGCTTCCGTTTTATTTTTTGTGCGCACTTTTGTTTATTTGTATGTGCGTTGTAATTGCGCTGAAAGCGTCGCATTATAGTTAAAGAAATATATTTATTCTACGAAGAAACAGGCCTCGTTCACCGTATCGATTGATGGCTCTTGAATATGCACACCTCCGTTCCCCACAAGAGCGTCCATAGTGTAAGACGTCCATAATGACGACACAAAAATGCACGTCAATTGGTCCCAGAAAATTACCTTTATATCCATATTAACGGAGGAACAGGGAAACTATTATTCGAGAGTAGGACGGGTTGAGGTGGGGAAGTCATGAGATTGTTGCCGCATAATGCCAAGTGCTATCTATACACGTGTTCGCCCCAAGAACAGTATAGGAAAGCAAAGTCCGGCTCGTCACCAAACGTCATTAATTTTCCCCGTCGTACGATGAATTAAGATATATGCGGGTCTATATTACACTAGCTTTATACCATTTGATCGAGACGTACACGTTTCAAACGCCAAGAGCATCGTTTCTTCCTTCGACAAACAGATTTCGTAAGAACTACTTCGCGCAGCGCACGAATAATGCGCACAACTTGCGTTTCTTTTCTTGGCGCGTGACAACGAGCCCCTGACTGCTAAGCAGAGCGTGGTACATTCTGTTCTCGCTTGTTGCTTCGCGATTGGTCGTTCGGCGTTTTGATCGGCTCTTGCCGCACTCCCATTGGCTGATGAGGGATAACAAGATGCCCGGGACTCTCCACACCTTGCGCTGGCAGTGACTACAGTAACTTCAATTATTTTTTTCCCCGGAATATCAAGTTACACGCCGCTGGAACTAGTATGTGGCTAGCTGCGCCTATGAACACGCAAGCTGAAGCTTACCGTCTCATCCACGCTGGTTACATACGTTAAAACGGGAATGTGATAGCCTATACACTAAATGGCGCTCAGCGTGTGAAATAATGATGGGTGAAGGAAGGACGACTTCGTGCTCAGTAGAGACAATATGTTTTGTGTCCGTTTTTCGAGTGTTTCGCCGTGACACGAACATACGTCGAACTGAACACATCACATAGCGTGGTCGTTCCGTTGGACCGGTGATCACGTTTACGAGCAGACGATGGTGGCTGACTGAAGAGGGCGCGTTTGAATTTCTCGAGAGCGTTAGTCACCGACATCGATGGAGAATCAGTAAACGTTTCCCGTTACTGCCGCATTTCGGTCGTGGCATATGTGCATTTATCTACGCTCTTAGAAAATCCGGTGCGTCTACTTTTCCGCTTTGAGAGAGCCAATCGCCGCAATTTACGGAGGGGCCAATCACGAGGCTGGGAATATTTTTGAGACATGTACAGACAGTCTGCACTGTGGCACAGAGCAGGACGTTTTATGTGCTTATGTGGTACTCAGGGCGCTCATTCGATATACCTGCGCCTTCTGCACTGGCCGTACACCGCCGTATTTAATTGACGAGTGCGGGCTACCTTAAAGCACATAAACACAAACAAACAATTGCAGTTACTTTGGCGAGACTTTGCGGTGCCGACGGAACCTTTCCGAAAGCAACAGCGCTCGCACAAGCGGCCTAGCGCTCGGTGGCACACTCGCACACATAGACACGCACTAACACACACGCCCAACAAAAATAGCGTCGCGTTGTTTGTTGTTTTGTTGCTTACACTGCGGGCTCAGAGACAATCCTCTTTCGAGTCTATCTCAACGCCGCCGTCTGCGGTGCGGGCAGAAAACAACAGCCTCTAAACATGCCAAAATATTGAAACAAACGAAATTGAACATGATTGTAAACCTGAGACTGGGGCAGAAAGAGAACACCTTCTGTTGTGTTCTCTTTCTGTCCCCAGTCTCAGGTTTACAATCATGTTCAACTTACACCAGCTCGCCTGCACTCTGACTATTTTTTTCGTAAACAAAATTGAGCTTTAACTTTCAGCCGAGGTTAGGCATTTTAATTGTCTATGAAGTCATGTTTCTTTTTTTTGCCACTTTTTACGTCCCTCTTCTTCCGGTACTGTCGCATATTTGTTTCTTTGTATTATTTTCAAGTTTATTTCCTGTTGGTCTTACTTCGACATTATTTGCATATGCATTTTGGAGACTGACATCGCACCTGCGAATATTGTCACCATTGAATCGGGAGCCCCGATTCGGTTCTTATATATTTCTGAGCCATTCTAATTTCAACTCAGTGTAAATAATTTACGATAACATGAGACGTTTGTAGGTGAATGTGGTCGTATTATTGCGTGTGCATTGTATTATTGTATTAACAGTATTAAAATATTCAGATACGACTAATTGTCGCACTTTTATTTGCCTGGCTAACAAAAGTCTGTCAACCCAATTTTAATTTAGCGATCTGGCGTCTTCGAGTATATGAACGAATTTATTACTATTTATCGAAAATAGAAACCTGTAGGACTTCATTACCCCAAACTGTCAAGTTGTATCATTAATCTAACAAAATTCACAAAAAGAAAGTATGATACGTGACATTTATACAGCGATGCTTAAGCCTCCTCAAACATAGGGGCAAGGAACGAACAAATGCGTTGCACTCGAAACAACTCGTTTAAAGTTATATGGCACAAGTCGGGTTCCTCTCACAATTAGGTGATTGTGAAGTAATTGCATTACTTTTAAAAGTCATTTGTAATTGTAATGAATTACTTTTCACGTAGTAGTAATTCTAGTTCAACTAATTTTGGAGCAAAGTAATCGTTAGTAAATTACATTTTGGAAGTAATTTACCATGTATGGCAGTACTCCGCCCCCTATTTCTCGGAGAGTCTGATGAAGCCGATGAACCAGCATCCAAATTGCATTCCTAGGGTCGTCTTTGGGTTCATCTCCGGCTGAACCATTCGCGCGCAAAACAAGCGCAGGATTATGTGCACGATTTTACTCGCACGAAAACGACGATGGCCGTGACGGTGCACATTTGCTTCGATTGACTCCGTCGGATCATCATCGCACTTAGAGTGAAACAGAGCACAGAATGTAGGTCGTTTGTTTAGAAAGAGACCCCTAAAACGACAAATAAAGCGCGCAACTCTGTATCGGAACTACGGGCGGTCAAACGAACTCCCCGACAAAATGTGCTCCGAATGAAGGAGCACAAGAAATCGGAAACACAAAATCGCGTCGGAGAGAACTGCAAGTGCTACCGACTGTGGCGAAAGACAGCCGGGAGATTCGAGATATAAATGGACTCTCCAAGACGGAGGAAGGGAGAGCAAGTGTCCCAGGAATTCCCAAACCGAAAGGAATGGATCCCTTCCGTAACTAAAATACAAAATCCATAAAACTCGAAAATATATCAACCAGAAAAAAAAAAATATCAGGCTCGCACGAAGCAAACACAAAAATAGACGGGGAAAATAAAAAAAATCGTAAGACAAAATGACACGTAGATTGTATAATGGGAAAATAGAAAGAAAAACAATGCACCAAAAAGAATGTGATACCAACGAACTAAAAAAAAGCGCACAAAAAAACAAAAAAACACGGACGTTTGGTGACAGATTTATGCACAAACGCAAAATGGAGAAGAAAAAGAAAAAATAAGCGCGCTAACCTTCTCCGCCCCTCCAGTCGAGTGCACGAACAAAGAAACGACACGAATTTCGCTAAAACAAAATATATCCAGGCATCAAAGACACTTTTTGCGTATAAGAGGGACAAACACTAAACGTAAGATAAAACTACAAAAAAAAAATAAAACGACGAAGGAGGGGAAAAAAAACAAGAAGCGTGGGCTAGAACAAAAGAATAATGGGCAGCGAAGTAAGAGCAAGAAGTACGGCTCCCTGAAACAAAGGCGGCCGAGTGTGCTGCGGTGAAGCGACCGTCAGGCAGGCAGAGGCCGGCAGCGCCGAGAGTCCGAGCGTAGTTTCTCGTTTAGCCCAAAAAGCTGCGCGCGAAGAAAGCGATTCCTTTGTGCGAGTGCGAAGCAGACCGACAGCGCGTGGTGGTGTCGGCGGCGGATGCCCAAAATGGGCCTCGCAGCCGAGCCGTTCGTTCTTTCGGGCAGTTTGAGCGCGTGAAGGGGGCAAGATAGATAAAGCGAGGAACCTCCAAGTACTCTCTTCGCTCGTTCTTGCTTTTCTCGGCTGGGCCAAAAAGGGAAACGGGGGAAGTCGCGAATGGAAGTCGCGAGGATGCTTTGCCAAAGGAACCGGAGGAATTCGGTGGACCCGGGAAGTTTTGAAGTGACCGGCTGCTTGCACGCTTTCTCTCCTTCTTTCTCTTTGTCTCTTTTAGTATTTTTTTTCTCTACTTCTCGTTTCTCTCCGCCTATCACTCGCTCTTTCCTCTCTATTCCTTTCCCCCTCCCTCACTCCCATTTTCACTGTCTTTCCCAGCTCCAACGTTCGCACGCTGTGCCAGTGTTGAGCTGAAATTCGAAGCCAAAAGTGCCCCTCCAAATAATTTGAGTTCCTCGATCGCTCGGAGCAATCGAGTTCCTAGACTGCTCCGAGCGCCGTAACGTTTTGCGTCGCTCAGAACCCGTTCAATCCCCAGCCCAGCCCACTTTTATCAGGATAAATATCGTACTGGCGTGCGGTCGAGTAATCACTAGTGCATTATCCGCCTAAAGGCCCGTTCACACAGTTGCGACCTCTTAGAACCTGGTGCCTTGGAACCTCTTAATATATCTTACAACGAGAGGACACATTGGCGCCATCTATTGGGTACCAGTGTAAACTTGGCGTTCCGGAATATTTTCCATTTCTTTCGCGCATTATTCTTTCTTTCTTGGCTCGAAAAACTTTTGTCAACGTTATAAACGAGACTTTCTTATAGGTATTACACACTATTTGACCTCAGAAATCCCGCAAAACCTTCGTTCTTGTAAAATGGAGTTCCAGGGTCACCGCATAGATGGCGCCAGAGTGCCAGTGTGTTCTCTCGTCCTAAGAAATTTTAAGAGGTTTCAACAGCTCTCGTCTCTCTCGGTCGTACTCGGTTGCAAGAGTGTGAACGGGCCTTTAAGGTCCGTTCACACACTTGCGACTTCTTAGAATGGAGTGCCTTGAAACCTCTGAACATTTCTTAGGAGGAGAGAACACACGGGCACGCTGGCGCCATCTATGAGGTGACCCTGGAACTGCATTTCACTAGAGCAAAGGTTTTGGGGGATTTCCGAGGTGCATAATACCTATAAGAAAAACTCGTTTATAACGTTGACAAAAGGTTTTCGAGCCAAGAAAGAAGGAGAATGCGCGAGAGAAATAGAAAATATGCCGGACCGCCAAGTTTCTACAGCTACTCAATAGATGGCGCCAGTGTGTCCTCTCGTTGTAAGAGATATTAGGAGATTCCAAAGCATTCGGTTTTAGAAGTCGCCAGTGTGTGAACGGGCCTTTAGGGGCCCCAGGCTAGCGGGCGGTACAGAACGTCTTATCTACAGCGGAGACACCAGACGTCCCGTGGCCTTGGGGCTGACTAGATTCCCGCTGTAGAAACAAAACTAAACAAACACAATTATTAACAACTATACCCCTTTTCACCTCAAGAAAAAAAAACAAGGTTTTGCGCATTGTTCACACGCGGCGCAAAGTAGTTCTTACGACATTTGGTTGTCGGAGGAAAAAGCGATGCATTTGGCGTTTCGAATGTGTACGTCTTGATAAGATATATCTAATCTAAAATTCACCTACATATCTCTTTCCCCATAAATGGGGAAGTAAGTAATGCTCCACGAGGAGCCGAACTTCTTTTACTATGGTTCTGGAGGTGAAAACGGGTATAGTGAGAATGGATATGATAACTTGACTATTTAACCTCTCTTTTACTTATACGAAAGAAAGAACAAGAGAGATTCTCCAAGACCATAAATCGCAACAATCAAGTGCGCCACCATAGCACCCCAAACCAAACCTGCAGGGGTCATTGACTCATTTATTGCATTATGACCGCGTCCACTAATGTTGGAGGGGAGCTCACTCTGCATCCATTTTTTCAGCGTAAAATTGATCATTTCTATGTACATGAGAGGCTGTACTACCAGCCACAAAGACAAAAAATAAAACCATTTAGCGAATTTGATCAACGAGAAAGTAGAGTGAATTTCTTGAAGGCATATTCTATTTAATTTCAGAAGGGATGAAAACGACCTTGCTTTTCTCTCGTTGAAGCGGGGAAAGGAGAAGGGAATGGTGGCCAACTTCTAGAGACTGTACTAGCGTTAACAGATGGCCCCAGAAGTGTCGTAATAATGCCGTACTTGAACGCCAAATTAATATTTATGCTCGGGTTTGAGATTCACCAGAGCAGTGAAGAGAGATTCACACTAGAGTATCGCCACCGGCCAGAAAACCTAACAATAAAAAAAAAACGCTGAATAAAACAAAATGTAAAAGAAATACAAGACGGAAGATGTAACGCCATCTGGAGGTTTCGACGCGAGCAACAAGCACCGCTCCCCTCCAGAAGACGATCAATGTCGTTCGCGTCGCCCACAAGATGGCGCTACCACGACCAGACCGCCATTTCCGCAAAGATTGTTCCGCCACCCGACACATGCGCGGTCACGTCCCACGTTTCCCAAATAACCTTAGGCTGGCCAAGCAATCACTGCAACGCAAACAAACTTGCAGAGAAAAAAGAAACGTTTGCGACAAGCTCGAGCGCCTGTAGATGACCAACGCGCGTTCGAGTAGACGATCTCCTCTTCGATACACGAGAACACCCACCCTAAAACATACACATACACACACAAAAAAAAGAAAAAGGAGAAGAGAGAGAGAGGAAAACACATGAACTACAAAAACCAAACAACAGTAGACGCATCGTCTTAGACGGGAGCCGGGCACCCAGTAGCCTGGTGCACAACTAGCGCCATCTATCAAGAGAGCGAGGACCTAGATTGCGCGTCCAGAAACAACAACTCCCGATCCCATCCCTATTCCTGGGGGGATTGTTGGATAGGCGCGCTAACCTCTATGGGTCCTCTGCCCCCCCCCCCCCCCGACCCCAACCCCAATCCCCCCCTCTCTCTCTCCCCTACCCTCTCTTTCTCCTTCTCTCGAGCATCCTTTCATCTTACCCTCGAGGATCCCCTCCAGCCTGCATTCTTACTCTTGTACCGAGACGTCCCCCTCCAGTATTTCTACGCCACTGCCTTCATATCCCCTAACCCCCCCCCCCCCCCCAAAAAAAAAAAAACAAAAAAAACACCATTCTGTCTTCCACCTCCCACAAACGCGCACATATTTTTAGTGTTTTTGTCGTTTTTATACCTCCGTAGGATTTGCGTGCATCTGTCTCTCCACGCGTGTGATATGAAGAGGTTGTCAAGATGCTCCCACCCTCCTCTAGCTCTTTTGTGGAACCGGGTGCATGCTGGGTAGAGGATCATCCTGCGCATGCGTATTTGGAACGGGGAACAGAGCGCAGACGACAAAGAGAGAGAGAGAGAGAGAGAAAGAGAAAGGAAAGAAATCCGTTTCCGCGATTGCCAGGCATGACCCTCTTAATTCCCCGGCGTCCTGTTAGCAGCCAAGCGATACTGGATACGAGGGTACGTCCGCTGGTTTACTCTCTTTTTACTCCCCATTTTTTTCCCCATTTACTGGGGAAAAAATGTTGGCAAAAAACACTCCCATTCCTTTTCTTTTTACCCTATTTCACGAATGGTTTTATGGTCGGAAACAACATTATTCGTGTTTCTCGTAGAGTATTTGTTCCCATGGCGCGAAGATATTACTTCCTCATCGAAATAACTCCGCATCTTGTCCCGAAAGAGGACTTCCAATATCGCCTTGTTACGCGAGTGAAACTTTTAACCGCAAAAATAGCATGGCGGCGTCTTATGGTAGTAATTAAAGGATACCGCTCTTGAGAATGCACGTCTTTAAATCTCATGTTGCCTTCCTTGGCGGTGTAACTTTAATCTATTTTCAGTGAAAGACCCTTTATCAGCCGCTGATTTAATAGTTTATTGCTGAAGTTGTCACGGGCTCTTAAACGTCGCAACCAGTCAGTGTGTCACGTGACATGACGTGACACGATGACGTCACAATGTGTTACGTCCGACTCACGCGACACTTTCACATGACGTCATGTGACGCAGTGTCATGTGACGTCAGTGTTACGTGACGTCAAAGCGTGACGCGATTTCACGTCGCGCGACCGGCTGCCAGCACATGACGTGACACTGCGTCAATTATGCGCCAATTCAAGTTTCCCCGATAAATTCAGCGAAGAAACTTCCCCGAAAATTTTAGATATAGCGGTGCTAACGGACGGACGCACACGATCTTATTATGGTTTGAGCATTATCCACATGAACTGCAATTAATCTTTTTAATTACTCATACTTCTACCAAAGTCAAAGTCGCGGGAACCATTAGCAGCGATATCAGCGATCATATTCCAATTTTTCTTTCCTTTTATGATCACGAACCCGAGAAAGAAAAATTCGAAGTCTACCGCCACCTTTCGGAAAATGTCAGATGACTGCCTTCTAGCATTTAGAAACGCGCTCTTAAACTGTGATTGGACGTCTATTATAACGAGTTCTTACATATTTTCAAAGCGATTTATGACATACATTTTTCGTTCAAACAGTAGCAGGAAGATAAGGAAACCGTGGGTAACTCCTCTGCATATAAAAATGATGCGAAAGAAAAATCGCTTATTTAGAGAGTTTGTAACTTCAAGAAACTAAGGCGAGCTATTAACGTTTTAAGAAACATAGAAACAAATTAACGTCCGAACTAAGAAAAGCCAAAATCGTCATACTATAAACGAAACTTTTATGACGGCCCATAACAGCGCCCTGCGGTTGTTTGGAAAGTTATAAATGAGGTTTTCAATCGCAATAAGCTATCTTCTCGCATAGGAGATCTAAACCCAGAAGGTCGATCTATGTCGGGAGCGTGCCTGGCGGAATGTTTTAACGTCCACTTTACAAATGCACAGACTACTGCCTACGACGACAGTGCCATTCGTAATGTCAGGCATGCCGACGACACTTTTTTCCTGAGCCCCACCGACGAGAGAGAAGTCTTTCATACCTCCTTAGGGCTCAGAGACAGTAAGAGTAGTGATATCGATAGGCTAGAAATAAAACCAGTTAAATTTGTACTAGACATTATTGCACCATGCCTAGCGCATACAACTTATCATTATCATCTGGGATATTTCCCTCAAGTATGAAGTTTGCTGAAGTTTCAGTCAAACTATACAAAGGTGGTGATAAAAACACTGAAGAACTATATCCGTGCTACCTGTCTTTTCTAAAGCACCTGAGAAAATTATTTTTACACGTCTCGACAACATTCTTTTTTTTTTTTGTAAAACAGTGTGTTGACAGACAATCAACTTGGTTTTCCAAAAGATAAATCAACTGACGCCATGGGATGTCATTTCTAAGGGAAATTATATTACAGAATACAGAAAAGATACTTATTAAGTTAGGGGTGTTCAATCGATTTTAGCAAAGCATTTGATGTCTTAAAATCACAAATGTTTGCTTGCGAAACTAAGTCGTTATGGCGTCCGTGGTGCGCCACTTCCTTTACTGAAATCATATCTGCAACATAGGAAACAGTGTTTTGTTATTAATAATCATTGCTCTTTTCGGAATATACAACAAGGCGTACCGCAAAAAAAGTATATTAAGACCTCTTTTGTTTAATGTCTTGCTCGATGATTGTGAAGCGCAGTTTATTATTTATGCAGACGATACAAGCCTGTTTCTCTCTGCTGATGATGCCAATATAGTAATATGCAAAGCAAACTCTCTTCTACGAAAGTTTTCTATGTGGTCGGAGGTAAATCGTCTCAAAGTAAACGCAACAAAATCCAAGGCTATTTTATTCAGGGCTACCAGTAAAACAATGGCGGTAAATCATACAATCCAACTTGGCACTTGGACAATTGAACTAGTAAACAAACATAAAACTTAAGGTGAATTTTTTTCGGAGCACTTGACGTGGGAATCATCATGTCAACTATCAAGTTTGTAAACTTTCTCGAATCGTCGATATTGTCGCTGGTTGTCGGAGTGTTTTACCGCCTAACGTATTAAGCTACAAATGTACCACGCTCTGTTTCAGTCTCATTGAAACTATCGTCATCTTGTGTGGGCTAAAACGACAAAACAAATCTTCAAAATATATATACTGCAAAAAAAAAAAAAAATATATAAATATATATATATATATATATATATATATATATATATATATATATATTACGCTATATTGCGAATGTTTTGTATACGGACCACAAAGAACCTTTGTTTACAAAACTTGAAATACTTCCTGTTGGGAGCATGTACGAATATCGTTTACTTTATACTATTTGTTTCTCCTCTGAGGCACTCGTAGGTTTTTTTGTACATTCTTTCAGGGCTTAAAAAGGGCGGAAGTAATGTTAACACACGTCGTAAAGAAACCTATGTGCTTCCTCAATCTTGCACAAACTATACCTTTCAGTCGCTAATAATGTACCATGCTTATTGAACAAGTATATCACAAACAACATAAATATATACACGTTAAATAAAAAAGACCTCCACTTGTAGTGTGTGTACATACGCGTAGCGGGATATAGGATTCCATGTCTTATTGTGTTTTTTTTTAATGTAACATGCGTTGTTGAGTCTCAAAGCTGCTGTCAATGCAATGGGATCCCAGCCCCAGTCAAGCTGTTTTTACAGCGGATCTGTGAAGGGCTAGTTTCCCCAGGATCGTGTCCTCCGCAAAGAAATGAAGACACCGAACTCTGGACACCTACCGCCATCTATGAGCGACGGCGGCAAGCCACGTATCTGGTTGCCGCTGTCGCTCATAGATGGCGGCAGCCTTTCGACTCTGGCTTGCCGACTTGCGGCCGGCCATTACTTTCCATTGTACAGCTCCGCTGGTCTTCCTTCTTCGCCAGAGTGGAGAGGCTGAAAGTTTTTTTAACAGGTTCTTGTCTGGCGATCGCTTCAGCTTTCTGGAAAATAAAGATATGATTTGAAACAATCTAAAACAGAAAAACAGCTCCGCTGTAAAATATCTTCGACAACTTGTCAAGTTTATATATTTTATTCATAGGTTATCAATAGTATACAATCGATATTTTTTCAAACAGTTTATTGCCAATAATTTCTAAGGAGGATTTCTAGCGTTTTCCTGACTGTTTTCCAATAGGTTGTAGATTGTTCCTCGGTAATTATGCGGAAGTTCATATTGCAGTTGTGCTGTTGTTTTTCAGAGCTACACGACATTTCCTGGACGGACACATGACGCTCTTCATCACCTAATAAAACATTATCGATAGTTTCTCCATATTCGACTATAAACAATTTGACGATAGTACACTTTTCCGATAGTTTTGCGATTGTCGACTATCGCTAGCACTATCGACAGTTAAATTTGGGTTCCAGTATCGATAACATCGATAGAACAATCGATAGTTTTACAGCACTACTTACAGCACCAAGTTACTGTTAATAAGGGTAAAGAAACGTCAAATCTGCCGTATGGAGGCTCAGACAGCGGGGATTCGAGTTTGTTTATTTATTTATTTCGTTACCTACATTTCGCCCAGGGGGCATCATTGTAGGGGGTAACTTTCATGTAAACACAACAAATACACAAATGGAAATGCAAAAAAAAATCAATACATGGGGACATCTGCTACAAAAAATACAATGCGCAATTACAAAAAAAAATAAACACGACATACACGTCATTATACTATAAGCTGCTAAGATCAGCACAATGCAAAACAATACATTAGTCATGGATCATTATCGTCTGCAAGTCTGCTTAAAGATGGTGTTCGGTGATCATCATTTTCACTGCAGCACGACTGCTAACCCTCGAGTTTTATTTTCCCCAACGTCATAAATGGATTAAAAGATGGATAGGACTGAATTGTTTGGGCGCTGGCTCGCCCCATCTAGTCGGTGTTTTTAACACAAACATTTAATGTCTACCTAATATAAAAAAAAAACATTGAGGCTGAACCTTTTCATTGTAATACTTTTAAATGGTGATGATGAAGATTATAATGATACTCGGGCGGCTTTCCGCGTGTAGGGCGAGCTCGAAGAATCATTGTGTCCGAACCAAGACTTAAAAAAACAATATTTAAAGAAAAGCGTTATAAGAAAAATAATATAATGCTAGAAACGAGCTAGCGCATCTAGCGGCGGTATAAGGTGAAGCGGAGAAACGATGAACTCGCGTCTATACTCAGGCGTCCAGCGAAACCGCGGGCGTCTTGTCGGTCGAACCGCGAAATGGAAGATCGGGAATAGCGACGCACGTACTGCAACTTCGCAAAACGCTAAAGACAACATGCGAGACGCCATTTCTACATTCCCAAATGACAGACTCAGAAAACTATCGCGTCCCCGTGAACAACTACGCTTATATACGTGTTCCTTTCCTATTTTAATTTCTACGTTAGCAAATTAAAGAAAGCGCGTAAAAAATAATAAGGAGAGCATGAGCCCCTGCAGGGCTCCTAAACTCCGTTTCACCTTACGTGCCGCGTGACTACGGGCATCGCTGCGCCCTAGGCCACGTGACCCTCACGAGGCATTAGATTGGCTCCCGTGGCTCGTAGCGTGAGCTCTGATCCACCATAAGCTAAAACAAAGTAGACGAAACAAAAACAAAAATGTCGACGCTGCGAAATATTTTTATTCCGCGGAATACGAGACCACGCAACCCGGGAGACGTTCCTCGTCCGCGCGCGTCTGAGGACGCGCCGTCGACGTTTGCCACTCGACGAAATTTGCATTTAAAGTGGCACTTGAGGAGCCCACCGCCAGCCTTCCCCTTCGCATCCATGTTTGCATTCTGCCCCCCCCCCCCCCCTTCGCGTCTCTCGACCCTCCCAAATGCGGACCTCAAAAATCGGACAGCAAAAAAGAAGGACCGGTATGACCGAGCTAGAGTCATCCTGCGTAGCCTCCGTACCACGAAGCTGACAATCCGTTGGGAGCTGCGTGCTCGCAGGACCAATCAACCTCCTCCCCCTCTCTCTCTCTTTCCACCACCTGACCTTGCTCTCTGGGCGTGGGTGCGGGCGGGAACGCGATCACGCGGCGAACAACGGACGTAGCGGCTGGTCCTACGACGACGTGGCTTCCACCGTGCTGTCAGGGTGAACGAAGAGTATAGAAAATCGGGTAGAGAGGCACATCATTCCGCACATCAGCGCACAGTCGGTACTTCACTGCGAAGCGACAGACAAAGAAGCGACGCGATAGATATGCTGGAGCCGCAAAACAAAACATACACTGAAAAAAAAAATCTCTATCCAAACTAAAAAGCAAAAAAATAAAAACATTCCCTTTTTTCAAGGAAACGCTATCCGTGAACTTCGGATCAAATTCGGTGTCAGCTCGTTTTATTTTATTTTTTTCCTCCTTCGGTTGCATGTATTTCTTTTTCGTGCGCTTTCCAGTTTTCTCCCGACGCCCCGAGACGTCCTCCCGTTTTTGTCTGCGTCTACATACGTCCACATATTGAGTACATATATGTAAAAAAAAAAAAAGAAACGTGAAGCGGACAGAAAAAATCTCGCGAAATATGGTAACGCCCGAAAGGCGCTGTGAGCCCCAGTGCGCTTTCTCCAGACGTTCGTCTTGTCTCTTTCGTAGCGGCGACAAAAACACGGATTTGCGAATAGAAGCGAGAAGCAAAAGAAATACGCAGTGACGGTATAGTATATGGATACGCGTATATATAGTACATAGATGACACGCACAAAGCAAGTCAACTCCACAACCGTCATGCGAGCATGCATGGTAGACTCGATAGCGGCGGTTCGTCTTCTCTCTGCCCTCTTTTTCTCCTGTCTTTTTGTTCTTTGTGTGAGACGCGAATTCTGGTTGTTTTCGGTTCCCTCGTTTTGTCGCCATCGAGAGACCGAGGTGTAATTACGTTTTATTTTGGGTTTGCGCGTTCTTTTGTTGCAAATGTAAATAGTAAAGATTAAAAAAAAATCGAACAAAAGAAAAGGTCGGAGAGAAAAAAAAAAAGGAAAAACGCGTGAAAAGCAATACCGGGCATCGGAAAACATCGGAAGAGATGAAGGGGATATTGCGGGACTCGGAAAAGAGACGAAAACAATTGCTAGGGAAAGGCAAATCAAAATGGGGACACTCCAAAGAAAAGGTGTAGTAGGAGCATAGGAAAAAGAAAAACTGGCGAAGTTTTCTTGTTCGTTAAATACCAACGCTGATGTTGTTAAAAGAAAAAAAATACAAAACATTTTCTCAACGATTGAAAAAAAAAAAAAAGAACGAAGAGGAATATTGGGGAAGAAAGGAAAACGCTCCGCAGAGAATAAAAGGAACCTGAAGGGGGGGAGGGGGAAGCGAAAGAGAGAATGGCGGGGAAGTTGCGAGCCTCGGAACTGGAAGCTACGTAAAGCGGAAGTCGGAAACAAGACCGGAAGTCGACAGCGCACGCACGCACGCACGCACGCACGCCGGGCTCATCTATTGGGAAAGAAGCAGACCGCTTACTAAAAAGAAGGAAAACTAAATTCTACAGAGCTGAAAGAACTATATAAGAGAACAGCATTGTGGTTTTCTGCTATGTTTGCATTCCGATTTTTTTTTTTCTTCTCTTCGGTTCTATTGGTGCCAGATGACGTCTACGTTTCGGCAATGTAGTGCTTACGGGGAAGCTAAAAACAAAGTATGACAACAGCAACAATATGTCGAAATTTGAGCGTTTCCAACAGAACGATCGGGGTCACGTGTTTTATGGGCAGTGTTTGCGATACAAGCCGCGAGGAGGCGGAATCGTCTGCAAGCGTCTGGCAACCTGGCTCAGCCTCTTCACCTCTTATCTTTCTCGCCACCGGTCAACTCAGGCATTTGCGCGGGAGATGTGCGCCGTTCAATTGCAAACGCTCTATCCATGGTTTGCATTGTCTCTTAAATCGAGACGCTCTACAATCTAGCCTTTTGCAAGTACGGCCTTTGGGCTCTGCCGTCCTGCCACTAGCGCGGGTAGATCGCCGGAGAGTGAGGCCTCCCCAAGTCGTGCCCACCCCACGGTAGCCAGAGTGGCCCCCCAAACAAAGCCTTTTTTCATTCACTGTGGTCAGACTAGCTTTCGAACCATGACTGTTTGAAGACGTTAATAGAATTAGGAGCGAAAACACGCACAGGGTCGAGAAGAAACGAAAGAAAATAAGTTTCACTGATGTTATTACCTTTCAGTTCAGAGGGATTAGAAAATACCACCCAAATCAAAATGAAAAAAAAATAAAAAAACAGAAGTGGCACGCGAACACAAGCACAATACGAGAACGGAAATAAGACGAGCTCGAAACATACCGTGCACGAGAGGCAAACAGCAACAACAATAACAACAAAAGGTTCTGCCCGAGAGGCATTTGCCTTCTCCTAAGGATTGATGGTACGCACGACAAAACCGCGAGACCTCCCCCAGTAACCAAGACGCGAGCGCATATAAAAGCGAGATACGGCTGTAAACAGGCGCCTGCATACCCTCGGTCAAACCTATACAGAAGCAAAGAACAAAAAAAGAACGCAACCGACAACAGCGTTTGAGCGCGTTCCGAAGGACAGATGAGCAAGCGGACAGATGAAACATACGAGGAGTTGCGGACGGCGCAAGATGAAATTCGGGAAAACAGGAGCAAGGATTCCAATATAGGAGTTCCTTTCGGACGGTGGGGAAGGAACTGTCACTCCCGCCGGGCTTCCTTTATTCTCCCCCCCGTAAGCTGGGTCGACAGTCCGCGCCGGCCAGACGAAGACCAGTGTTGTAAATTTACATATTTCAAGATCTCTAGCTTTCTCTTTGCTATCTTCGTATTTTTTTTCTTTCTATGATTCCGGGTGGTTGGACGAGGCAGGGAGAAGGTTGGATGAAGAATGGTAAAAAGAAGGCGGCGCGCCGAAGAAGAAAAAAGAAGAAAAGAAGTGGATTGTGTGCCGCGATATTTTCAACAAAACCTGCAGAAAACTTCCCGTCTGCAGTTTTAGGCGTCTCTTTCTCTCTTTGTCTTTCTGCTTCTCTCCTCTTCAATTTTTACAATTTTTTGCGTGGTCGCGACATGTCGGAACATTCCTATGGATTGGGCACGACAACTCGCTTTCTGCATATTTCTTTCTGCATTTCTTGGTATTTGTTTTGTTCCAAATGTAAACACAAATGTAAAAAAAAAAGGGCTAAGATTTATTGGTAAAATTTGGGCAGAAAACGGCGGACCGCATGCAACTGCTTCACAGGCCCCACATGTGTATTCGCGGAAGATGTAAGAAAAAAAAAACACCTAAATTAAGGTTTTATTGCATCTTTCATTTTTAGTACTGTCTATTTGATTTTTGGCTTTTGTAACGTGTGCGTCTTGATAAGGTAACACACATCGAATCTGAAATCAGTATGTCTTAATTTAATAATAATAATAACATTAATAATAATAATAATAATAATAATAATAATAATAATAATAATAATAATAATAATAATAATAATAATAATAATAATAATAATAATAATATTTCGCATAAAGGCGCGAAGAGCCGGACTATTTCATTTTAATACGGCTCTCGGTGTGAAAACGAGTTTAGAGCCACTGAATGAGCTGCGCTGAGAGCGTGGGCATTCCGTTTTTTATTTTCTCGTGGGTGCCGCCATTTTGGTGCTCATTGCCGAGCGACTTCCTGGGCTGTACAGATAGGGTGTGAGCAAGCTCGCGCGATATTGTTTTGCTTTCTTGCCGACTGCTTTACCATTTCTGGAGGACACGAACGAAGGACAGTTTCCGGCGATTTCAGATTGAGCTTCAGATTCCTGGCAACGATGATTTTAAGCCCCAAGATGGTTCCTGGCAACAATGATTTTAAGCACCAAGCGTGCTTAGTTAGAGAGATCAGCGCCAGCGGAATATTCGGCTGGTGGACCAAATATGGACCTTACAGGGCGGGAAGCTAAAGTTGTTTGACACCACTAAATACTTGGGAGTGGCCCTCAACGTGGGGTCGAACGGCGTCTCAGATGATCAGTGGGACAAAAAGACGGCCGCACTCGGGAGAAAAAGAATCTTGACAAAGAGAACACTCTGGGAGTTCAACGGGTACGAAATGATCCGAGGCCTGTGGAAGATGGTCATTGTTCCACGTGTCACTTTTGCCAATGATGTGTTGGCACTCTGATCCCCAACATGGGAGTTCATGGAGAGAAGGCAGAGGGGTGTGGAAGAGTGACCCTGGCGGTTACAAAACCTGCGCCAGACGAGCGAGTCCAGGGGGACTTGGGCTGGTCTACATTTGAGGCAAGGGAGGCCGGATCCAAGACGAGTTACGAAAGTCGCGGCACTACGAACTGCCGAAGGAAGACTGGGGGCACCGCACGCTGCTCTATATCCCATACAGAGAGAGAGGAACCAGGTGGATCCAATGCGTGCGAAGACTACGGCAACACTACGAATTTCCGGCGAACTGGCTCGAGGGTGTAGGCAGGTGCAGAGTCAGGCCCACAGAGCAACGGGAAACCATACAGGCGGCAGAGACGAGAAGGTGGATAGTCAGAATGGAGACCAAACCTTCCCTTGGACTGTACCACACAGATAAGAAGGCCATAGAGCAGACGGGTTATGACAACTCGAGGGCTAGTGGGCTTTTCGCGGAGGCTCGCATGGGGGACCCTACGAACTCGGGTCTGGAGAGCAAAGTTCACGGAGGGACAGGACTGGGCCTGCTCGCTTCGTGGACTGGCGGACTGGCAGAGAAATGACAAAGCACCTGGTACTAAGATGCCAGCGCATCCCGCCGGAGCCTCTGACGACGACCTTGTCGGTCGCCCTTGGTGTCCGGAGCGGCGGCGAAGTACAAGAAACACCCGAGGGACTGGATAAACGAGGGTAGCGACCGGAGCGACCACGGGAGGACGTTCGCTCGACGGTGGTGGTGACAAAGAGGAGACCGGGGGTGTTGTAGCAGGAGACGCAACGACGGTGGGAAAGCACGGCGGAGCGTATACACAAGTCACCCACATGTAGACACAGACGGAAGAGACAGCGGAAAGGGAAATGGCAGAGGCAACCACTGGCTAGATCCAGAATCCAAAGTTGTGCGATCACCCGCCGCTACATAGGGGAAGCCAAAGAACCCAATCCAATCCAATCGTGCAGGAAAAAAGCGCAAGTTCGCGGTTCACGCACTGACTGGTTTAGCTGGTGAGAGCACAAAGACGACGACCGTCATGACGACACTTTAGGCGCTGCCCGATCGGTTTCATAGGATCACAGCGTTGGCTGCTGATTTGTAACATAAACATAAAAGTAAAAGAAAGTTTAGTACGAAACATTATTTAACAAATTATTAATTGCAATTTTAAAATCAGCAGTGTTAGCAATTGAATCTATGACTGCGGTGAGGCTATTCCAATCCATCGACGTTTGAGGTAAGAAGGGGGCATAAAAGTAGATGTGCCGCGATGGGGAATTGTAACTTTTGGTCGATGATTGGTTCCTGATGATACGTAAGATGGTTCGGAAGACAGTGCTTGGCGTAGAATTTGAGTTAGAGCAATTCATCTTGCGAAACAGACATAGGCGAGATATTTTTCTACGCAGGGAGAGGTTAGGTAAGACTGCTTTCATAGGGGACACCTAATGTGAAACGTGAAAATACGGTGACTGTACTTCGTTTCAGCTGAAACCCAGACGCAGCAGACGTTACGAGCTAAGGGGATCAACCTAGCAGCGTCAAAAGCGCGCCCCACTGGACCCTTTCTGTTTCTGAATGGTTCAGCGACGATAGAACGCGTATAGAAACACGACGATGGTGCATTTATAAGCAGTCTGATTAGTCCCATCATCTCATCGGCTGCGTCTCGACCCAGGGTGAAACGACATATTGCACCGACCAGAAGCTCAATAATGGCTGCTAACGTGACTAAAGTTTATTTGCAGAAATAGTGGGAGGGAAAGAAACGTTCACAAATTCGACAACTCCGCTAAGCACCTGCAGGAACTCCTAATGCCCGTAACAACTGCGCAGTTGTCTTTCTCGCGATAGAGCGACCTTCGATTAAACGACAGACCCGGAGGCACTGGGATAAAAAAAAAAGAGGCTTTTAAAAAAGGAGTAAGCCGATGATTGCAAAATGCGCGCTGCATTTTTAGTTGGACCTCACGCAACCGCACCCTTGGCGCCTTCCAAAATTGAGGCCGACATGGAAAAAGGTAATCCTTTAAACGTCATCGTTATCGCGCCAGAGGAGCATAAAAATGACGATGATGAAATAATAAAAAACGCATTCCATCGTTAAGTAAGTCCATTAGAGTGCTTCGAAGACGACGCAAAGCTCGCAAGATCCTTCGAATACAGTGTATAAAAAAAGAAGAAAAAAAAACAATAATGAACACGTTATACGATATGTGCGATTATAATACCTGCGACTATAAGTGAATGCTTATGTACACGTATATTCTTGTTTTGTGTAACAGGAGCCATAAGGCAAGTACTGGTTACGAAATAGAATGGCGTAATCTTGTTTACAGCATAAAATGAAGAGGCATTATCGGTGTTTTTGTTTAAATATTTTATGAAGAAAGTTGTTAGAAACGCGGGTAAATCATTTTTTTACATTGAACTGCGCATTGCGGGCGCGCGCTCACGCACACACACACGCGCGAACACGCACACGCACACACACAATATTGACGAGGCGTTGAGCACTTCCAAAGAGATTAAAGAAGTGCATAGCGTGCGGGATAATTAAATGGACAAAAACCTTTTAATGAACAACTTTTCAATTGGTTTAAACGAATGTTTAGTACTACAAACTTGCAGATCATTATCGCTAATTACAAAAGAAGTCACGCATCGAAAGATTTAAGCCACGTGCAGCGTTTTCTGCACCCCCCCCTCCCTCCCCCCCCCAAAAAAAAAAGAAAGAAAGAAGAGTGATTTCGGACGCACCGCCGCAGCCTGGTTAATCCCGCGAAGCGTGCTCTGGTCACTGACATGGACAAAAAGGGCGTCCCTTTCGGATGACCGGCCACCAGCACGCAGTCGTCGCCTTCCCCTCCGACTTTGACTGCGCACGCACATTCCAGGCTCAAGAGAGGCCCAAGTTTCGTCGCATGCAACCTACGAGCGTACCACAGTCTCCTACGATCAAGAATTCGTGGAGCCTGTTTACGTTGCGGTGCAATGCATACTGCACCAGAGACATTCCGACAGAAAGAGAACAAAACAAAGTTTCATTAATTTTCCCACCCTAAAGAATCGTGGGCATGGCCAAAGCGAATCTAGCACGAACCTCCAGAAACAGCCTCATCGAATGGGTTTTCCACATCGTTGGAGGCTGCGCGTGGCGTTAAAAAATGTTTCAGCAAATATAAATCATTTTCAACTGTATGACGCAAAGTGCACGCCCATAAAAACATTAAAACCCTTTTCTTTTTAAGTCATCCTCCCTTTAAAAAAAATGTTTTCATATCTACGAGCGCGAGAAGCCAAGTGCGTAAGCAACAATGAAGACTCGAAAGTGCTTGTTCCCTTAATCACGAGCCGGATATTTCTTTCCTTTGACGCGAGCGCTTGTTCCGAGCAGGATATGGCGGAGTCCTCGAGGTTGAAAGCCATACAGAGACCTCACGATGTGCACTGAACCACGGAGAGGCTTCAGCATTTTCCGTTCGCGAGCAAGCGGAGACCAACCGTCAACAGAAGTGCTGGCTCTAAAACGGCACGTTCTGGACAATGAATTGGAGCTCTAGGGTGGCGATTTCCTTTCACGACGCGTGTAGGGGCTCCGAGCCGCCTTTTCACGAAAGGCGGCACAAAAGCCGACCGTAGTTCCACAGCGATTGAGATTGAAGACTTACGCGCGAGGCACGATTCGGAATCAAGAGTTGGGCAGAATATAGTCGTCCGAATTCTATCTAAAGTCGCGCCATATGGTTACGAGGGGAAACGAATTTCTAAATGTGCGCGGCTAAAGCGAATATTCGGAGGAAAAGAAAAGTTAGCTAATAAGTGAATTTTAGGCTGGATCTCGACGACCGCCTCGCTCGGTAACCTCGTCCCAAAATAATAAATCGTTTATTTTAAGTGCCCTTTAAAATATATATGCATTGTTTCACATCAACACCTCTTTTTTTAGCTCAAAAATGACGCTTAGAATTAATGTTAAAGTTTAAAGTTATTTTGGAATCATGTTGTCCACCCCGAGATAACACTATCCACTGCTGCGGTCAATAACAATATTTAGAAGCAATTGTTTCTTCATTTCGGGTGTCCCTTCTTATTTAGTTACTTTCAGTCGTTGGTCACTGAACTTTGATATCATTTTTCAGTCGTACGCAATAACTACGGACTAAAATGAAAAAAAAAAGACAAAACAGATTAGGCAGTGGAAGTCACCGCCCGATTTAAAGGGTCTACGCAGCCTTAACAAATCCATCCATCCATTCCTCGTCAAATAAAATGTCCGCCTACCGTTGCACGTGCCCACAAGACAGAGAGGAACGTCGACCCCGAGACAAAAGACGGATTAAAACAGCCGCTTCTTTTCTCGCAAGTGTCCCCGCGGTAACAAGATTCCGCGCAGAGCTGAAAAGGAGCCGGAGACAACGCTCGCTTTTGCCACAGGATGGACCACAGAGGAGCCCAGGAGGAGGCCTCGGAGCAATGCCGCGCGAGAGTCACGTGACCTGCAGGAGAAGCGCGTTATCGGGCGGATGGCATAGTCGCGTGACTTGTTCGCGGCACTGGATTGGCCCGTGGCGTTGCACCGCGGTCCGTCGTACGCTTCAGACAGAGTGTAGAAATCCAATCGGGGCCGTTGATCTCCGACTGCGGGAACAGTCCGCGAAGCGCGTGCGACAAGTGCTCTTGCATAAGCGAGCGCTGCTCAGGCGCACATATTGGTCGTGGCCGCTTCGAGTTCAACGAGGATTTACGTAACCCGATAGGGTGGTTTGCGCGCGCACATGCCGGCGGCGACATCGGCGAAAGAATCCCCCCCCCCCCCCCTGCGACAAGAAGAATGCTATCGTGCCATCGACTATGTTTTGTTTTTTTTCCCAATCTTTCCCGTCTCTCGTTTACTTGCTATTTCGTGAAGGAGTAAAAAGGGAATTGGTGGTCGAGTGCGTTAATGGACCGCAGCTCGAAACACATGTAACGAAAGCTCGCGTTGCAAGACCCAGGGATGCTGGGTTCAATCCCCACCCCTGCCCGTTTCGATCTGGATGAGCATCGTACCGCCGTGCGGTCGTGTATCGCTACTGCCTGGTGCACGTCAAAGACCACAGGCTAGTAGTCGTACCACACTGGGTAAAATTCTAGAGCTGAGGCACCAGACGCTAGTATAGGCTGACTAATTTTCTGCCGTAAAAACGTACATACCATACATTTAGTATCATTATTCACTAGCTATTTCGTGCCGGAGTAAAATTTTCAGATGCCAGTCAGAGCAGCGTTTGTGTGCTCATTCTAATCCTCCGTTTTTTCGCTATTTTTTCCCCTCGAGCTTTATGGTAAATTAACTATAGCGCAACTCTACGCCTCGTTGAAGAACTCAGCATTCCCGATGGCTTGCCTGCAGGTTGTATATGGCTTCGCGGCGGTGAAGGTCTTCGGTTCTTGCCAAGATGTAATAATAGAGACGTTTAGTATCGAATAGAGCCAAGCGCCGCGCGTTTACGTTAGCGTTGCGGCATCCACGCTGCGCACGCCCATCGTTTCCGTGCGAGAATCAAAGACCTCAGTTTGGGCTCCGTGCGCAGGCAGTGTGGAACACAGAAGGCTAACGCAAACACACGGTGCTTGCGTTCACTCCTATAAGCAATACTAAAACGCACTAACGATGGCGCGAACGTTTTACAGCCGCTAGCTGTTAAAGTTTCCGGCGAAAAACGGCGATGTTCGAACGCAAAAAACCCCGGTGATCGTGGGGAGAGAGTGCTCTCCATCTCGCCGTAGTTCCTCGCACTAGCGCGTCAACTGTGGCCAAAGAGGAAATCACGAAGCAAGAACCGCGATCATTCCTAGCTCGTGGATTCGTGAAAAGCGTCTTGCAACCAAGAATAATCTCGTTTTCTTTGGCTTTCTGACCTTCTAAGGAGACTCGAAATAACCTGACCATTGCGTGTTTGTTCGCGTGGTGTCCCCCTTTGCGAAACTGGCTTTTGTCGATTTACGCCACAAGGACAGGTGACCAATCGTAGTTCGACCAACCGTTCGAAATGCTCCAAAGTTCTTCATTCGGACGTAATTAGCACGTAGCCACCGTTTCATTCTTTAGATAATAAAAAAAAACGAAAAAAAATCTGAAGTCGCGAATTAAAACAGCAAGAAAATCGAAAATCCACTTAACAAATCAATCTACTCCAAGTAACCAAAGCAACTGCTTCTCCTTGGCTCTTATTTCTACTCTCGAGGTACGAAGCGCTACATACAGCGATGAAAGAAGAGTTGGAGAAACGAAAAACAACTCCAAAAAGGAAAACACGAAAATACAAACCGTAACGCCGACATAAAAAAAACAGAAAAAAAAGACAGACCTAAGATGCGTGCAGAGTGTGTTCTTCGCACCCAAAACTCTTTATACTCCATTTCATCTTAGCATGGACTGCAGAGGACGCTGGAAACGATTCAAGCCAATCCAACGACGAGGAAGTGTCACGTGATCTTCGGTAAGGGCGCGACGATGCCCCGAGTCACGCGATATCTTCGAAGCGCTAGATCGGTTCGGTTGGGCTCGTGGCGCCCGACGCGGTCCATCTAAGGTGAGAAGGAGTAGGGAGCGCTGCCACCCTTGGACGAAAGTTTTCCCCTTTCTACGTCTCGGAGTCGGCCGAGTGTCTTTTCCCCATCCGTCCCCTACCCTTCGATAACCATTAAGGCAAGTGGAAACAAAGGGAGACGGGACCTCGGGGCAACAGCGCTGGTGGCAGCGGAGGCAGCGCCCTCCCACGGCAGTCAACGCCGAGTGCGCTTCCCCTTCTTCTGCCCCTAATTGCCAATAAAAACTAAACGCCAAGAAGTCCCTCCGTTCACTCACAACCAGTTCTTTCCGGGTGCCTCGGGCAATTGCTCCTCATCGAGGGTTTCCTCCTCGCCCGTGCACCTCGCCCCCCCCCGGTTTCCCTTTTTTAGTTATTTTGCGGCTCGTGTGAAAAGTTGGCGGGTTCTATGCGGCCATTGGCGCTTACTCGGACGGTACAATAGGCCGTTTGCAAAAATTCCAAGAGGCCGCGCGCGAAAGGCGCAGATGAATTCTGGCAACGTCATGTGTTTTGCGGCTTCGTTCCTTCAGTCGTCTGCTACACCCGGTTCTATAGCAGCCAGTACCCAAAATGCCTCCCGCCGCCTGTGGAGGGCGATGAACGTTGAGCAAACAGTATATTGAATCGCGGTTCGACTGCAAAAGCGAAGTTCTAGAGGAGACCTTCGTGCAGCAAAGCAATGTAATGCTTTTAAATGGTTACTCTCGCTACAACAACGGAATAAATAATGCCTCGGAAGTGACACAGTGAACGAGTCTGCGAAAATTCTAATCGTGTCGTCCAAAATCCAAACGAAAACGCTGGAAATTTCGTCTGGAAATCGTCTCTTGAAGCGGAAAAATCCGGTGCCCCACCTTTCGTTTCCTTAACGACAAAATGTCATGACATCATATTGGTTCTCAGCGCGTGAGGCTTCTTTGTGCAGATGGGAAAGATGAAAGCAGGCGAGAAGACTGCAATCAGTGTCAACGCAGGCAACTTCAAGATGAGGATGTAATGAGACTGTGGTAAAAGCTGGGAAACGACCAAGTTTCCAAGCTTTTACCACAGTCTCGGGTATTCTACATCATGATCAGCGTCCACCAGCTCGGCTGCGCACTCCCTGTTTTTCAAGATCAGATTTGGTTCAGCTAAGATCTGTTCTCGTGTTGTCGGCGACAAAGTTTAGTCGTTAGCTGCCTTCGTGGACCTCAACCGTAACCGAATGCGATCCCAAAGAACAGCGGACACGGAAATCCGCACAGTCTTAAAATTAAAACGAGCGCGAACGAGAGAAACAATTATTCTATAGAAAACGAAGCAAACGCAAGAGGAGTCAGAATCAGCAATTCCGAGACGATGACAGGAAAAATTGAGAGGAAAAAAAGAAATTGGAATACGTGTTGTAAAGGGATCTTCTCCTTGTTGATATGCAGACAGCGAGGAAAAGCTCCCAAATTGGAGCCCGCGTTTTTATGGGAGTCGTAAAATCACTCGGGAAAGGGGGAAGCAGTTTCCCCCTCCCGACGCCCCTCCTCCTCGTTTCCCTTAATGCATTCTTAACGGTCCGATATCACGCTAAGCTGCCCATCCCAACTCGTCTAAATAATAAAGAAAGAAAAAAAAATCGTTTACACACACACACGCACAAATAAAGAGAAAGAGAGAGAGGGGCTAGCATGCTCGCGAATCAATTTCAACTTTCGGATATTTCGGAGGCCGTAACCCGAAACCGGCGATGAAAACTGAACTAAGGGGAAGGCAGGAAAGGGATAAAAAAAAATGAAAGCTATAAAATGAAAGTCCTAAAAGAAGAGCGGAGTTTAAAAAGCTCGGCGGACAGGAAGACTGCCTTCAGGAAGTCCGTCGAAGCCTTCGCCACGACGAAAGAGACGAAGCCATCGGCGGAGAACAAGAAAAGAAAAGGAAAGAAATGACACTAGTAGAAGCTACGTCAATAAAGAATGTAACGGAGATGAATAATAAAAGAAAGTGAGGGGTACAGATTTGGGAGTTCGGGAAGTGGAAACTGAGTGTTGGATGCAGCCGCGTGGTATGGGCCGAACGCTCAGATCTATGGGGCGCCAGCGAGCTTTCATAATTTTTTTTTTCACTTTTTTTTATGGGGGGGGGGGGAACATGGGTGTGAGGAAGGCTGACTGAAGTGAGGGGAACGTCTGCTTTCCAGCTTCTGGGAGCCAATCACTGCAATAGACGGAAGAAGTGGTCGAAAAACACTTCGAAAAACAGTCAGCGCTGTGGCAATGAGAGGTGCCAGGGCGCAGACTGTTTTTCGAGGTCTACAACGTTGCCTCGTGATTGGCCGAGTTCGCTCCCTAGAATGCAGCTACTGGCTCCCAGAAGTGGCCTGCGGGAAAGTAGACGTTCGAGACTTCTTAGAGTGTAGGCTGGAAGTGACTGCAGGATCTAATAGGTGGGAATGCTAAAAGCAGGCCGGCTAGATTCGGCCCGCGAGAATGTCTCGACCCGTCGTAGTCTCTTGTTCATAACGACACTGATAAATATAAAAGAGTTTTAGGAACTTTCTTTGCACATTCGATACGGCACGACGGGTATAAAACTGCGCGTATGCTATTCCGCCGGAGACTCGCACATGCGCAGTTCGTGCCGAAGGGCCCCCACTGTATCGTATCGGATGTGCAAAAAGGTCCCCTAAAAACTCTCGAATGGCCGCGATAACCCTTCTGACGTGCATCAGCTCGGATGGCTCTGGTCCTTCAAGTGCGAGTTCAGCGTGGTGCAGAATTCAGTAGCACATCCGATGTGGGCAGGATTCCTCCTTTCTGACGGAACACAGACAAATGCGCAATGCAGGAAAGCCTGATGCCCAGTGCCCTTTAATCTTTTTTTTTCTCGCAAGATTATTAGTATTGTTGTTGACTGTTTTCTTATCATAGGGTAACAGCCAGTTACTGCCTGCACTTGCTACTCAGCAAAGTAGTGTTGATAACCCCACCTTTCGCAAACACAGACACACACACATAGACGCGCACACAGAAACACACCCAGCTGCCCACATACTTTATGCTTGGTGGGATTACTGTTCCCGGCACCTGATCTAAGATACCGCTAATCCTCGAAAGACTAGAATGATGTTTCGTGTGCAATATAATTTAATAAAAACGCCAACACATTCCCGAAAATGGTCGAGCAATTCGATGCCGAACGGCGTAAATCAGTATTGCTTCGAAAGCTGAGTGTTCAGTACATTTTACTTTCACCTGCCGGCAGTTCAATGACGGAACAGACACACACAAACAAAGTAGATCTGTTATTGAGCTTTCGTTACCACGAAGTCATTAAAAAGTACCTTCTTGGAAGATAACGAAAGAGCTTCGTTAAAAGAGCGGAAATTGTAAACAGCAAAGAAAACACAGATGAGTAAAAAACTAATATGATCTATGCTTTATGAGTGCGGTTCTCGGTAATGGTGGGTAATGAAGCAATGACTCGTTTTAACGAGACGACATCAATAAAGGTTCCCGGCTGAAAAGGAAATTTGTAAGAGACTCGCTGGCGATGATGTGCCTTTGGGAATTGATCGCTTAAAAAAATTAACAAAAAAGTGGGTTCTAAATTTTCTTCCATTAGATTCGCGAGATGAGCATAACGAAATTCCATCGGACCGCGCGAATATTCCGAGCGACGTTAGCCCCACGTGAGGCATCCACTTTCGCGAAGCAAGTATTTTCCAACCGATTATGTAGATGAAGTCAAATAACAAAAAAACAAGCATAAAAAAATCTGAACACGAAGCATACTTTTTATGCATAACCAATTTTTAAATTTTGATTTTACTTCACTCTTTTCTAACCACACGTTAAATATGGCACGGCTCGAATGTCCTTACGAATGCAACTTTGGAACGGATTATGTTAATCTCACGGTACTGCGGAAAATAATTATTTCGCGCTCACGGAAACAATATAATCCAATCACATCTTCTAGTGTCAGTATTTTACACGCTACTCGGAAAAAAATAATCGATTACAATTACAATTATTCTCGCTTAAAAAGTATTAAATTAGATTACATCACTGCTCAATACAAAAGGTAATTGGCCATCACTCGAAAAAGTAACAGTTAGTTCTCCGAATACTTTAAACTTCCAAAACGACAGAGTTTAACGAAAAAATTGTAAGGGTGCAGGCGAGCTGGTGGAGTTAACCGCAGTTTGTTTAACCCGAGACTCGAGGTATTTCGAAAAGTGACGAGAAGAAAGAGTCACAAGGAGGCGACGTCCCGCCTCCTGGCATTCTTTCTCGTCCCTTTTCCGAAATACCCCAGTCTCGGGTTAAACAAAACTAGAGTTTAACGCCAGTTGGAAAACGGGTCTTATAATTCGTACTGCCCATTCTTGGATTAGAATCGCCGAAATATGAACGTGTCATCTTAATCCACCAGTTTTGCTAAACCATTCTTCTGGCGAAGATTTCGTTCGAAAATTTCTTTGTAGCAATCTTGAACAAAGAAAGGGCGCCATTAGAAACGGGAGGAAAAGAAATAGTAACGATTACGAATAATTTTAATATTTCCAAGAATAATCAGACTACTGTTGCGATTACTTCCAAATATATAGAATCAAATTATTACAAAATTACTCCAGGAAGCAATCGATTACAACTAATTTGATTACTGGTAACGAGTATCATGCGAGTCTGAGTGTAGACTCAAACTAAGCTAGAGTCCGAGCTCTTCGCCGTGGAACCTGCTTCTAGTGCGCCAGCCAAAGCAGTATGAAGCAAAAACGGAGGAATATTTTGATTCTCAGCGGGGCGGGCATGACAACCGTATCTCACTGTCCATCGCAGAATTTGTGTATGTGAAGCGACTGCTATAGCGCAGTTGAGACGCTTAGCTGTTTCATCCAGCCGCTGGCTATATGCAACGATGCTGGAGTTGCGGTTTTATTTGCAGCCACGAGGGCGCCGGCTAAATGATCCAACGATTTCAGCGACGTATATAGGATATTGTTCGCGACGTACACGCCCAATTCCCGTCGTGAGGTAGACGAGCCTAGATGGGTTTTCATGCAGAGGGCCCCAACGTCTTGGGTACCCCAAAGCATGCCTGGGACACCCCTATTCCAAAACTCTCCACCGTGTCGTCCGCGCCTAATATATCTACCACTTGACACCTTAAAGCAGCCGAGAACATCTGCGGCCATAGCATCGTCAAAACTGAAATAAAAAAAAACAGCGTAATAGTTGTGGAGTTATTCTTCCGCGCAGGCGGTGCTTACATTACGGTGTCCCGTTTGCACCGGAAGAGACTGAGCTCGGTTCTCGCGCTGATGAGTGTGTTTCAGACAGCGGGACGTGAGCCACAATGGGTGTCCGCGGTGCCTCCGCTGTGGAGGAGAGTTCTCTTGCCAGTGCGGCACCCAGTCCCCTAAAGCTGTGGTCACACTGCCACTGCATCGTACAGTCTGTAGACACTGTCTGCGTTTTTCTTTGTATCCTCGATCGTGCAAACACTGTCCGCAGACAAATTCGAAGCATGTATATTAAACGCTTGAACGTGCTTGAGGCGCAGATGTCAGCAGTTCTGCACATGCCGTGACTTTTTGCGAGCTGTATGAGCAGTGTGTGAGATGGCGGCTAAGCGCCATTCACACTCTTGCAACCGAGTAGGACCGAGAGAGACCAGACCGGTTTTAAGACTCTTGCGACGTCTTAGGACCGGATGCGCTGCAGCGCCTCCGGTCCTAAGATCGTCGCAAGAGGCTTAAAAACCGGTCTGGTCTCTCTCGGTCTTACTCGGTTGCATATGTGTGAACGGGCCTTTACGGTGCACAGATAGTTTTCCATAATATTATTACATTTTCTTAAATTTATGTTTTCGGTGAAAAAAAGACAATAGGTCAGCTTTGCGGTTCGACGGAGCTCCAGCACGGGCAACGGAAAGAAAACGAAAAAGGTCGGAAGGCCGCCGCTGTGTAAGAAAAGAAGTAAATTTTCGCACCTCCCCATCCCCATGCTGGCACATCTAGTATCGGGGAAAAGGGGGGAAAAGGGGGAGGGGGTCCGAACCCGGCGCCCCAACACCGGAAATTATCGACAGCCGACCGGAAATGACGCAAGACGGGCTCGCCGGCGACAAGCGCGGCGTTCCTCGCTCTCCTCGGTCCGTTCGATCGCGACGCAGAGCCATCGCTGGCCACCTTCTACACTCCCGCGTGCAAACAAATCAATAATGAGTCCCAGGGACGGACCCAGACCTGGCAAGAAGTAATGGCGCGCAAATGGAGCCTTTTTCTGTGCGGTTTGCTTTTAGCGCCTCCGAGCGAATCTGTCCAGCGGGTGCGTCGAAGAGACTGACACCGTTTGTTGTGAACGGCGGTCGGGGCAGACACGGCCAATCGGACGACGTCTGCTTCGGAAAACGGAGAAAATAAATGGTAATGAGGGTGACACCGACGAAGGGTGGATAACGAAGCAGGTGAGTCATACCAGGCAGTGAACGTTGGAGGAAGCGAACGACGGCTTAAACTTCGTTGCATAGTTAGGGCACAACGCCCTACCTATGGCACGATTGATCGCTTTACTTGCGCGCTCTATCGAGCGAATGAGACGCTACATCAAGCCACGCTCTCGCACCAATGGGCTTATAAACGCAGTACAAATGCTAAAGAGACAACGAAGCAAGCGAAGCATGAATGCCTAAAGTAAGGGATAAGTGAACAAATGTAACAGTCAACTAAATGAGAACTAGAATTTAAAAAAAGCGTCAGTAAGAAACGTTGAAATAAGTGCTAAATAGACGCCAAAGTGGACTTCAAAGAAGAGGTCAAAGTAGACGCCGAAGTAAAAGCTAAGGTCATGGAAAACAGACACCCAACTACCGGCTAAGTTTGTGGCAAAGTGGGTATGTATAGACGACCAAGCAGACTAGAGATTTTAAATCGCTTCTGAATATCTTCTCAGTGCCCTGTAGTCCGTGACAGGATAAGAACGTCAGAGTGATAGCATAAGAACGGCAGGGCGTCTCCTCAACAGACGGGCTTGTTGTATCCCCCTCGCCCCCCTGAAAAATGAAAACTTTCCGCTTCCGCCTATGTCCACTGTTTACTACTATCTGAAATTTGTCAAAGGTAAGATTACAATGGCACGTGACGTCGCAATTACCCGCGACATGGTGTCACGGCACATTGTAAAGTCACGTGACAGTGTGACGTTACACGAGTGCGACGTCAGATAGTCAAGTAAGCCCATGCGACGTCAGTGTCAATTGGCATCACAATTATCGCGCTACATTTAGCGAACAAACTTTTTAATACATTTAGTAGGAGGCGCTCACGTGGCGTTACCGAGCGATGTCGTATGACGTCATGCATCCCGCGGTCCGCCGCGAAACCTCGCCGTAAAACGATAACCAGTCTCAGTGGCCTATTCACGAGAGCGTCCTCTCTCGCGAGCCTAGAATCATCGTTCGCTGCTGAGTACACACAGAGCAGCCCCGGGGCTTTCAGCAACTCGCCATCCCAATGAGGGAGTCGCAGCGTATAAAAGCACCCGAGCTCTCCTGTCTTGTCAGGGAAAATATATGCGGGCCGCACGCGTCCGTGCCAGGCGACAACGGCGCTGAAAGAAAGCACAGACAAAGAGGCGCGAACAAGGAAATACGAAAAGAGGAAACCGCAGAAGAAAAAGAAAATCTAAATAGCTGCTTCTCGTGTTTGCACAGCGGGAGGAAGGAAAGCAAGGGCGCCGAAAGTTTGGGTTCCAAATTCTTTCCCCCTCCCAACCTTCCTCTATCCACGGGCGCAAATCCTTCAGTCGGCACCCGACAGCCGCTAGTTTCTAACCCTAGCCCAAAGCCCCTCAGAAGCAAGAACTCGCAGAGAGAGAGAAAGAGAGAACCCCTTTCTCCCTCAATTTCTCGCAGGACTACATACAACCTGCCATCCTGCTTCCCTTCCCTCCCCCTCCCAGTGGGGAAGAAGGAGGGAAGAAATAGGTAAAACGTACCGCCGGAAACAGCGTAGAAAAAGGGGGCAAAACCTCGCCGTAAAATAAAATAACCACAGCGCGAGCCCAAACAGGCACACGCGCAGCATACGTACGCACGCGCGGGCAACGCACCGCGGGATCTGCGAGCCCTAATATTTTATGCATGCACCAGCAAAGGCGTCAACTCCGTCGCGCGTCCACGCGGTTTGTGTGAGCTTTGTATCGTCTTCTCCTCAGTAGCGCTTTCTCTATACTGCATCGCCCCCTCCCTCCCCTTTCCCCAACTCACTTTCGCAGTTTCCTACAAGCTGCCTTCTATGATTCGGTAGCTTTCTGCTTTCGTTTTATGCAGCTTCTCCGCGTGCTCCACTCCGGAGTAAAGAGTTGGCATCGGGCGTCAAAGCGTTAGACGCGCGAGTCAACTGCACAAAAGTAGATTCGCGACGTTATCGGCGTATTTTTAGGCGTGTCAGATCGAAGAAACGCGCGGACTGGACCGAGGAAAGAGGCTGCAACGTTATGCTCGACACTTGCGTAATGACACGTCCAGAACACGGCTGACAAGAAGACCTCACGTCGCCAAGAGTGTGCTTAAAGTTGCTGCGGTGGCAGGGTGGGAACACTCTCGTCGTCCTGTTGTCCCCTTTCGCGAAGTTTGCTGCATGTCGAGAGAGATGCCTGGTGAAGTGTGTGAGCGCGTATCGGTGTCTGCCTGTCTGCCTTTCCCCGTGTCTCTATCTGCCTGTCTCTGTTCACGTGTGTGGGCGCGCGTGCGTCTGTGCGTACGCCCGTGTGTGTGTGTGCGCGTGTTCCCGAGACTCCAGAGTTGGCGATTCACGCATGTTTAACGTCGACAGTGTTCCGAGGGACGGGGGACAGGCGCACAGCCGTTGACAGCTGTGAATCCCTCCCCGAACATCTTGAAGGCGAGGGGAGGATGGATGAGTGACAACGTTTCGGGAACAAACGAAATAAAAATAAGTACAAAAGACGTGAAAGCGAGCGTTGCCTCGCAAGGCGTAGACAGCTTAGTCGCCACGGTGTAACACGTCCGCTCTTTTTCTTGGCGTCGACGCTCGGATGGTGACATATCCAGCGAGCACCGGCATTCAAGAGGAGGATTGTACCACGGCCGCTCGATCCGCCCGGATCGAGAGGCCGTGATTTACACTGTGTCCTCGCGATCCCTAACACGACGAGTACTACTTTGTTCGCGCTGAGAACGCAAAATCAGCCTGGACTCCAAGCTTCGCATCTTTTGGACTACCGCTCGTGCGGAAACATGATTTGGTAATGTCATAAAATTTTCTACAACCTACGTTATAGAAAATTTATAGTATTAATATAAGGCCAACGGCCTTATATTCAAATATGTGCCTCTGCGCATGCTCTGGCGTACACAGTGCATTAGTTCAAGCTGCAGTTTTTTTGCAGGTTTGGGGTAGTAGGACAAGCTCCTGTCACCAGCCTCTTTCCACTTTAGCAAAGCGAACTCTGGAGAGGGGGCGATTGGAGAGGAGGAAACCACCAGTTATGGCGAGCAGAGAGCTTTGTGCACGAGGAGCTTCTTCCGCGATTCGAAACTTGTAACGTACTATTACGGTAAAATAGACAGGTGGGCTAGTTGGTACATGCTTGACTTGTAAAGCGCCTAAAAAACGAGAACACGAGGAAGACGAGACGGGACCAAGCGCGAACTTACAACTGAACGTTTATTGAAACACACTTACTATTTGAACACAAATTCAGGCTCCCGACACAAAAGGAAAACTCTTTCTCAGTTAAGTGCTCTGACGGTACACTTACGCAGCTATCCTCGCCCTTTACTCTAACGTAGGCCTTCAAACAATTCTATCTCGGTTTTGTTTTTTAGTTTTCCAACTATTTTTGTTTCGTCAAGATTAGGAGCGCACGAACACCTATCCCTGTGAATTGCTAGATTAGCCGATGGGGAACTTCTAACAGATAGGGCATGCTCGTGTATGCGAGCATGCCCTATCTGAAAGGCAACAAAACAGAGAGAATTGTTTCAGGCCCACTGCATTAGAGTAAAGGGCGAGGATAGCTGCGTAAGTGCACCGTCAGTGCACTTAACTGAGAAAGAGTTTGCCTATTTGAGTCGGGAGCATGAATTTGTGTACAAATAGTAAGTCTGTTTGAATGAACGTTCAGTTGTAAGTTAGCGCTTGGTCCTGTCTCGTCTTCCTCGTGTCCTCGTTTTTTGGGCGCTTTACAAGTTATACTATTATGGTGCCTGGAACCCGACTCCGACTGGCGCGATTAGAGTCCTATCCCGCTCGTAGATCGAAAGTGGTCCCCCGAAGGGCCAACAAACGACGTCACAGAAGCTGGAGTGTCACGCTGTCGGATGTCGCGATCCTGGCGGTCGGGCGTAGAAATCCCGGTAAGAAGTATGAGGGAGCGCGAGTGTCGCTGTCGTCGCGGCGTCCCAACACTGACTGCAGAGCTGGAGAGCGACCTGCAGTGAAACAGGCGTCTGTCCCATTCACCACTGCTGCTGTCACACCGCCAGGATCGCGACCGGCGACAACTTCTATGACGTCATCAGGCGGATAACAGAGGGACCACTTTTTTGGACGCGTTAAACGCACCAGTCGGCGGAGACGCCTTTCGGGGACCGTGGTAGACACGCGAGAGCATTTCATCGTACTCACGGCTTCAGTGCTATAGCCTTCCGGCCGTAACAAAATAAACCAAAAAAGAAAATTAGGTAAATGATCTTTCGCGTTATTCGTTTCGCATAATGCCTAACTTAGGAATCTTTTGGGTGCTTATTGTGGTGTATTAAACGAATTCGTTTCTGAAGTGCATACTTTATTCCGTGCAATTTTCATAACCCTTTAATATATTTGAACGTACATATTGTAATGGAACACCTTGAAATGTGTAGCTGAATGTATTTCGCAGGGTTTGTTGTTGTTTTGTAGCAGCCGCGTATATATTGGACCTAAATGACAACTAACTTTATTATAAGGTGCGAGAATATAGCCGGCAACCTTAATGTTTATGTTTTCGCAGCTGATAAAGAAAAGGCAGCGGTCGAGCATCCCGGTTTCAAGAGAGACGAATGGAGCTACCGACGTGGACGAAATAATCTAGCAGGAGCCAACACGCAACCTGATTTCTTAGCTCAATTAAGCGGAGAAAAGACAATAACCGAGTGGATGTCTTACGGCAATAGCTGTTACGGGCTCTGTTCATCACTGAAAATGACGTCTACTGTAGCTGTAGTAGGGCGTAGTGTGTCCGTCGTCGATATTGCCAACTGCTTAGGAGATCGACCGCCGCTCTCGGGAATCGATCCTGGGTCCGCTGCATGTGAAGCGGGCATGTTACCACACAGCTACCCCACAGCATTGACAATCCGCTAGATTATACGCCTGGCCAACGGGAAACTTTATCCAGTTATTCTTTACTTGAGTCACGGGTTACGTTACACAAGCTCGCGTGCACACTTACTGTCTCCCTGCTCCTCCCTCGCGCTAAGGACCCGGCCACCTGACACCGGGGGATTCGCGTCATAGGCTTCTGAAACTGGGGCTTGTGAAAGCGGGGCAAAAAGGACGGGGCTTTTGACGCGGGGCTTTTGACATCGGGTGCTTTCCTGCACCACCCAGCTGAATGCTCCTCCCAAGTACGTGGCTTTCCCGTATACTTTTTACATAAACATAAAAAAAAGACTCGGATCATCATCGTAGGATCTGGCGTCGAAACACCCGGAATTAACGCTGGACCGCTCATTTTTGGATGCCGCCTCGTAACTTGCGCATGGACCTATCGCATAAAAGCCATTGAAGTAACACGAGCGACAATGGACGTTATGTGTTCCGACCTATTTTGACCAAGATTGAACCGCACTCCTCTCTTTCCCCTCTTCCCTCCCATTTTTTTCCAATCGCTCGTCTCGTGTATCTGGTGCAAATGAAAGATAAGACCTAGAGAAGTCTGGGTTCGAGTCTTATCTCAATAAGCTGTGTTGGTGCTCCTGGCTTCGTCGGGAAAGTTCAAGGGTGCGTGTGGCCAAGGCAAACACACCCGTTCGCTCTCTCTCCGCGCCCCCGAGTTGTGAGAAAGTCCAGACACCCTCGCCGTATCGGCTCGGGTATAGCGGCTGGCTCCTTTGAAACACTGCGGCTCTCTGTCTTCCCAGGGAGTGGCCATGGGAATCAAGCGGCCACTTTGTGGGCCGTCATCTGGAATGATCTCGGTTTAGTGCCGGCCAGACTCGTACGGGAATCATTAGGAGAAATCAACTTACTCGTAATCGATTACTTTTTGTAGTAATTTTGTATTACATCTACTACAAAGTAATCGCGAGGGTAATCCGATTACTTCTGGAAGTACTAAAATTACTCCTAACTCTTGCTATGTTGTCCCTCCCCTTTCTAATGGCGCACATTGTACACATTTCCTTGTTAACTAAAACTGCTGGATTGAGATATAGTCCATAATTCGGTGATTCTAATTCATCAATGAACGGCGCGAATGGCCCCGTTTTCAAACCGGCAGAAAAAGTGTGTCGTTTTGGAAACCTCAAGTAATCAGAAAAGTAAGGGTTCCTTTTTCAATTAACGGCAAATTACTTTTACATTTGTTCCCTACTGATTCCAAGCAGTTTCATAGTGTGAAATGAACGCTTTAGAAGCTCGATCCAGCAGCCGCGCAGCAGCACGAAACAAACGCTCGGCAGAGTCAATTTTTGGACTGCCCGCTCGATCCGCCAGTCTGCCTTCCCCCGAAGTCACGGCACTGAAAACCATAGCCATATTTGAATGATGGTTTTGGTATCATTTTCACTCGCCGATTTCGCCATACACTATTCTGAATTTCGCGATACCAAATAGCAAGCTCCGATCCAGCTGATCAAAACTGGGCCATCCAGCTGGCCGAAGACGCTGCTAGAGCCCAAGGGCTCTTGGCCGACGCCTAGGATCACTAGCTTCTCAATAAAGTTACTTCTCTCTCTCTCTCTGTTAGATAGTGGTTTTAATGCTAGATTTCTTCGAGTGTAGCAAGAAGGACAATGATGAAATCTGAATGAACCGAGCAATACCGCGAATTCAAAGCGACTAAAAAAATTATAAAATAAAACGTAAACACGTCCATAGGCCAAGACAACCGAGCCAGAGTTGAAACTTGTTTCTCCAACAACCCATCTTCTCTGAATCACTCGACTAGAAAGAGAGAGATAAAATTAGTTCATGTCCCATTGCTCGTGTACTCGATTACAATGAACCGAAGCGAACGCTACGAGCAATCCCAGCCAATCCAGCGTTGCGAACGTGTCACGTGACACCGCGTCCCGGGTGTAAGGTGAAACAGAGTACAGCGGCTACTCGATTCGGGGCTGTAGCGAACGGAGGGCCGACAGTCACTTTCAAAGCCGATGAAAACGTCCAAACATTTGCACGAAAGTACGCGTTCAAAAGAAGAATACGAAAATACCAAGTTGGAAGCGCAGCCGAGGCAGCAACGAACGCGCTTCAGCGAAGCTTCCTATCGCCATTCAAGATCGGCATTCCTTTGACGGTTCGCGGGACGTTTAAGAAGGCAGCCTCCGCCGCCCCCCTGTCGTGGAAGCTTGGAGGGGGGCGGGGAGGGGCGTAGGGGCGGTTAAGAGGAGGGGGCCCCCACAGGAAACGGGGAGGGGGGGGGGAGGGAGGCGCTCAGCGGCCGCTTTTAATCCAAAGAAAAACAGTGGGTAACTGAAATAAGGGGAATCCCATCTCTCTCGCCCGCTTTTCACGACTTCCTTTTTAGCGAAACACGTGGTGCAACTTGATTAGTGAGAGTAAAGCGGTCCCCTTGTGTCGGTCTCCGAAACGCGCGCGTGCGTGCGGTCGTGCCCTTGAGCTGTGCGGAAAGTTTGTTCTGTGAGGGCGCCTGGTATGCTCGCGTTGACGCGCGGCCAGTGTGTGTGTACCAAACATGAAGACTGGAGAGAGAAAAATGTACGTCGTTCAGTAACAAGGCGAGCAGCCTTGAGTAACGCCATGGCTCAAACTCGGAAGAAAAGAATGCTCTCTTTGAATAGAATGGCGATAGGAGAGTTGAGAAACTTTCGCAGTCCAGGCACAAGAAAGCTCCAGATAGTTGTGTGTGTCTACTAGCGCCACTAGGAAGTTACTGTTATGGCCCGTCCTTCCAAATCACGCGAATCACGCGTTAACCGTCGCTATCCCTACCGTTCGCTTAGCAGCAGCTATGCGTCC
Organism: Ixodes ricinus; assembly: GCA_037355805.1. Lineage (NCBI taxonomy): Eukaryota > Metazoa > Arthropoda > Arachnida > Ixodida > Ixodidae > Ixodes > Ixodes ricinus. Next base: position 41,487 of record JAZHYW010044719.1, on the reverse strand, counting down.
TGTACCGGCACGCCGTTAGTAATCAATATATTTCGTACATCTCAAAGATAAACGTATCACCGATCTCAGAAAGACTCCTGGGTGAGCGCCAGCACAATGACAATGTGTACTGTCTCTCGACAAATGAACGGTGTCCATTTCATGTTACTTTGCGAGTTATCGAAGTCCCGATACAAGGAACATCGAGATTTTTCAGCTAACTAATACTGTATTGAACACGGCTTGGGAACACATTATAGTCTATGAAGAACATGTGCATCAACCGTCACGGTTTTAAATATTTCGCCCTTTTTCTAAATCAAAATTCCGCTTTCCTTAAAAGCCAGAGTCATATAAAGCGCGCACCAGCGTACCCTTATGTTCAAAGTGCACATAAAGGCTCTTCTCCACTCACCGGAGGGAAACCAACAGATAGAGCTTTAAAAACCAATATGAAAAACAAACTGCCTCCTTTAAACGACTAAAACCAGTCACACGTGGTCAGACTATTGACACGTTCCCTAAAACATCAATTTACACGCGGGACAGCGAACACAGACACAGGTGAGAGACCGTGCGGAGCTGCCACACGATCGCCATTGCTGTCGAGCTTGAACACAAAAGCATCACTTCGCAAGGTGCACAACCCCTCCCTCCCCCCTCTCTTTCTAGACGTCGCGAAAACCGCTCGATACCTACAAGGACATCCATACAAAAGAGGGCGCTCTCACCGGAAAGAAACACCTGCAGCTATGGATGGTTCTCTATACAGACCGATAGAAAGATACACCCGTGAAGCCTCGAGAGCGCCGCCATGAAGCCATGGATGCCTTTAGGGAGACAAAAGACGGCCGTGGCCCGCCTTGAGCGGGAGGGCCACACACAATGAAGTGGACGACGGAGCGTCTCGGCGACTACGCTCCGTTCACCCCCAGGGCTGACAGTGCGGTGAAAGCTACGTGCTCGCTTGACCATTCACACGCCTATCTTTCAGCACGTGATCACCTTCCCGCTCGTAGCCATGCACAGAGAGAAGGGGGGGTCACGTGATCAAAGGGAGGCAGTAGATTGGTCCGGGGAGTACGTAGCTTCAGGGTCGGAGTGAACGGAGGAAACAGGGACTCGGAGGCCCCCGTTGGGGGACACGAGGCATCCTTTGATGGATACGCGGCAATCTGCGACGGCTCCCTCTCTTCGTCTTGGCCACCACTATCGACCCGGGGGTAGGTTGTCCCGGAGTAAGTCTAGGTTTGCCTGCCAAGCAGAAAAAGTGTCCTTCGCTCGACGACGCGCTGAATCTTCTCGAGAGGAAGTGTCCTCAAAGACAGCACGGAAGCACAGGGGCGAGGAGGAACCGGATTAGCGCGTGGGTTTATAATCAAGCGTAATGAGGAATTATCCACTCTTCTTCTTGTGCTCATTAACGAACTTTTCGTATTGCCTGTGGCCCATGCAAATATTATGACCATTGTATATATATTACACTATAAAATACTTGAACACACCATAAGAAGCGTATAAAATACTTCTTCATTGATGAAAATACGCACGTCTCAGATACGCATCAATTGAATACCACCGTGTTGGATGAAAACAACCCTTAGGACAGAGAAATACCAATATGTTGAGGAATACCAATATAAAGAGTCGATAGTTCATCGATCTGTGAGTGTATTTTCGCGTGTTTGGATTTATCTACCTGTGCGCTGGTACACGGATCATGTTTTAGCAACTCGCCCAACCAGCAGTATTAACAGATGCATTAACAATTCGATGGAATATTACAAGTCTAAATCTAATACCATTACACCTGTTGCAGAAAAAGCGCTGAGGGCAATAGCCAGTGCCCCATATGACTCTCACACAGCTGACCTTTATAAGAATTTCCGTATTATCAATATACATTCACTGAATGACCATAGACCTAGTATGAGCTGAATATTTTAGAAAACTGGAAACATGACCTTTTGAAGAAACTTGGAGAGCTTTCAGAGAATGTCAATGTTTACGCTAGCCGTCACGCTGCATACTGGGAGGTGATTACACAAAGAACAAATTATGGCACATAAATGCTAAAGTACGCTGTTCCAAACTTTCTTAAACTTTATGCCTCTAAAAATATAGAATTGAGTAAATGGTCCCTAAAAGATATTCGAACAACTCCCTTCTAATTACGAGTATTTGTTAGTCATTTTGTATTGTAAAATGTGATTACGTATATGTATGCATATTGCTTGTCTTTTTGTTTTGTTTGCCTCATTCTTCCGGCTGCCTCTGCACCTTGTAGCAATATGGTATAATACCCATGAAAACTTCTTTATTGCCCGATGGTTTGAGTGCGAGTGGCAAACTTGAACACTCAAAGATAACAAGGGGAACAAAGACTTTGAGAGTGTATACCTTCGAGGTAACAAAAGCATTTGAAAAGCATTTTGATACCTTGATTAAGTCTACTTATGTAAATTACATAAGTTAAGCTCTTCGCGAGTGATATTAGACACTTTGGCGTTTTCACTGAAAGGAATATAACTAAGGCTATATCTGTTGTGACACGCGATTTGAACCAGCGGAAAGATTAATGTACGATCAGGAGCTGAGACACCCAGTGCATGCAGCCAAATCGAATTTTCGCGACGACCTTCAAACGTCCGAACACACCGGCTGAATTGTCTACAGCAACTTTGAAGTGTAGAAAATACCGTACCAAAATAAAACATAAAAAAATTGAATATTTCGGAGTGCGAATATACCAAATGTATGTTTTTCTTTCTGGTTGATTTATAGGAGCCCTAAACAAAGCTATAAAAAGATTCGGTAGAGAAGTTTTGTGAGGCGCCAGAAATAGGCGGGCGCCAAGCGTTCATCCTCACTCCACAAAATTTGGTAGTCTACTTTCCCGCAGAACCAGACGGGAGAGCCGATCGGTGCGATCTATGGAGCCTCGGCCTCGGCCAAGGACGATGCTCTAAATATGTTTAGTCCTGAAAAAAAAATATTGCGTAGCCAACTGCCGGGCAATTGTGTGAATCGTGAAACTTTCCGGTATCGCTCCGGAACGTTACCGAGTTCGGTGCGTACGCGCACGGCGCCCTTCATCAGATAACTTAACGCGTGGCATATAAACTTGAGAGCAGTTCCTGGAATTAAGAGATTGGCGCCTATACCTCCTGTTTTAGCTTAAGTCCAGACGCAGCCGACGCTACGAGGTTATGACACCAATCAAGCAGCGTCATTTTTTATTAGTGGTGAGAGGGAAGAGAGAAATCCCGGTACATGTTGGCCACACCTTCTGTGGGGGGCGAGTCAGTTCCGGGGTATACGGAAAGGGTTAGGGATAAGGGATCAAAAGAGGAAGTAGAAAAGAGCGTCAAAAGCGCATGTCACTGCGCTTTTTGGGTTCAGCTATTATAGACCATGTACAGGAACATGACTCATCATGATGGTGCGCTTTTGACGATGTCTCCATCGTCCCATCAGCTCGTAGCGCCGGCAGTGTCTGGACTTAAGGTGAAGCGAACCAGAGTCGGGTTTCAAAGCCTGGCGGTTTTCCAGAACCTCCCATGCTCACCGGAATCAGCCAATCAGCGTTGATTCCGTTACCTCTCCACCAGCCAATCCTCGTCGAGCTTCGCGGTCGATTTTTTTAACCTCGCTAAATCTGGTTTTAACGTGAAACGAAGAACGTTTCGCGTTAAAACAGTGAGCGCTGTGACACTCAGCGTGACGCAAGCACGTGAAACGTCAAGCTCAATCTCACAGCGCAGGCTGTCGTTTGAAGTCCGAGATCGCAGAGATGGGCTCTCCCGAGTGTTTTGCGGGAAAGCAGACGAACTGGATATTTTCGGGTGCAGTAACCGCCTACCCCACAGAGTGACTGGTAAAACTTGTCAGAATGTGGTTTACCCGGAGGAGCGACAAACAACGACAAAGCTAATCTATCACCAACTCAAACACATCACTCTAAGACAATTTGCATGACTGGCTTGAGAGTCACTCTACTAGGGACGAGAATGATATTATCGCTTCATTATACATTTATCTTTATGCCTCGAGGAATATCACGCTAAGAAGGATTGAAATTCAATCTCACAGTTTTATAAAAGCAGTCAAACCATTTGAGACAATAACAGTTTTTAGAGTTCCTGAAAAAGTATAAACCTAATTCTCTAATTAGCAAAAAAAGCGATCATTTCATAAAATTCAGCGGTGTTAGTATTTGAATCCAGCTTTGAACCCTTCTCTCTCTCTCTCCTCTCTCTCGATGTTGGCAGTAAAGCAACGCGAGGAAAGTAAACAGTGAGGGATGCGAAAATGCAATGTCTGTAATGGAAATGGCGCTTCGGTCAAGATCTCTCAGAAATCCATGGAGGTTATCATAGTCACCGAAACGCGGACTGCCATTGGTAGAAAGGACAGGGCTATGTTGTGGAATGCGGTCAGGAATGCGTTGCATGTTCCCGGCAGTTCCTCCGCTTTGGGAATGCGGCGGTGAAATGAAAGCAACACCCACAAAACGCAAGCAGTATGCAAAATCGTACGCACAAACGCGCAAGAAAAAGAAAAGAGGAAAACATGCGCGTACGCGCATGCGCTGAGTCAAGAATGCGGATACAACCCAACGGTCTTGAAAATGCCACAAGAGCTCGATACCGATACCTCTAAATCAGCCCGGAGTTGCTCTTCGAAAGACAATATAAAAATAAAATCGAGGAACGCTTCACAACGAATCCTGACTATTGCAGAAATAATCCCGCATGGAGCGTAAGCTGAGAAACCACATTCTGCATCCATAATTAACATCAAAGCCTATGTCTATCTTTTTTTTTTTGTTACCGCGCGTCTTGAACTGATGCAAGATTAGCAAGTGTTTGTATGAGGGCTAGTCTAGTGCAAATCTTTGCCACAACCTACAGCCTTCCGCGATACGCATCCGGTACCGAGAACTGTCACTCGACAGGAAACTCTAGAAAAAGCCAAACGGAACTTAACAAATATTTACCTGGAAACCAGAAAAAAAAAAAGTTTGGTTACCGACCAGCTTACATTTCGAACGCACGCCAAACTGCTCGGAATAAAAAATAAAAAAAGTAAAACATAATAATACGAAATGTTTGAGCAAGAGAAACCGCACTTCCATCACCGCTATCGCCAGATAGGAGACGCGGTGCTCGGAGCATGAACCAAGACGAACAAAACATGAAACCGGACGAAGAAAAGCGAAAATATCCAAGATTCTTTTCCGTTCTCCCGGCGGTCAAAAATGTCCAACATGTGCCGGCGGACTCACCCTCCCGAGTGTACCTCCACGTCCGGCTCGGCGCCTCAGACGGGAAGGCTCCAGACAGCGCAGTCGGGAGACGGAGCGTCCCCATATCCTGACCACTAGGCACGACCCACAGACGGCAATCTGGGGACCCCACTGCCGGCGCTGTGTGTGCGCGCACTGGTGCTCCATCGCAGCAAGCACTCGCACCCCCGTCGGACCCAACTGACAGGAGAGCTCCCCCCCACCCCCGTGCTCTCTTCTTCCTCCTTTTCCTCGTGGTCCTCCCACCACAGGGGGAGAGAGAGGGGGCGGGAGGGGGAAGACGACCTAGCAGAAAATGGCAGGACGGAAAGTACAAGTTTGTCTAGGTCTTCCCCTTTTGGTTTTGTCTTCTTTTTCCCTCGTATCACTTCGTTCCTCGAGAGGGACCGAGCGCGGAGGAGATTTCGCCGCCTCGGGTTAGTTCAAGGAAGACGGCAGGGTGGTGGAAAACGTGGCAGCAGTCATCAAAGTTTAGAAGACGAGGTAGGAGCAGTAAAACAAACTACAACTTTAGAGCTAGGTATTAAAAAAGATGAAACACTTAGTAATAAGTTTGTCATCGTCGAGGTATCAGTCGTTCCGCAGATACTCGTGTCAGAGATGCAAGTACCAAATTATCGGTGGTCAATCCATTTTCACGCGTGTAATGAGCCTGGTTAGCTTTATTTGTATGTATCGACGTAGCAGCACATGCTACAGGGTGCGATACACCTCATATTTTCAACGCGATTACTTGTCTCGTTTTATTGTTTGTACGGTTGAAATGCTGAATTAAATTCTACTAGGTAATGTAGCGAGTGAATCCGGCATCGAGGCCGCATCTCACCAGCCAGTTTGGCTACGCCACCGCTGCCGCGATGCATCGAGGGAACTTTAGTCTTTCTGCACGTGCGACAGCCCCGCTGGAACTCTGCGCGTGTGGAGCACGAGACGGCACGAGCCCTCGTGTGCACGGCCGTTTGCCTCCTGCGATTTAAAGTTATGGCGGCGTCAGGCATACGCCGAACGCTTCGTGAGATCGGTCTATTGTCTTCGACACTTAGGCTGTGTTCCAAATCAATGGATCCGAGTTACTCCGGCGGGTCGTGCCACGTGAAAACACAGATAGAACGACGCTGGACGCGAGCAAGGTTTCGAGCGCCAAAGTACAAAACCCTTACCCTGAAGTAAGATCGAGAAAAATTTGGAACACAGCCTAACGCACGTGTTGAGGCGCGAAGGTCTTGTTCTCGCCGTGTTTGACATCAGAACAAAATTTATTGTGACGTCAGCACTTAGTGAAGCGTCGCTGCCGCCCGAAAGATTTCTACAAAATAATACAAGCATTTGGGCACACCGTTTATTGACCACCTACGTATTCATGCCGATTTCTTACTTTCGGTCGCTATACAGTCGAGAAATTAGAAGATGGAAAACTCCAATCACCGGCAGCTGAAGAAAGACAGGGCGGGCGAGTAACACGCATCTCAATGTCGCTCCACCGCTAATGAGATTACGACACGAGGCGAGAAGGATGCTTAAAAATAATTCCCGAAGCAGGAAACTCAAGAAGTCAAGCACAGCGTCGACTTAACTTTTCGGTAGCAATCTTTTCTCGCAGAGGCGCTTGGCGTTCGCGTACACGGCGGAACGTTCATCTAAGCGCGAACAAAGTGCCGGGTGGCGTTCGAAGCCGATACACTAAAGATCTCGATCATCTCGTCGTACATTTCTTGGAGTATTTGTTGGATGCCGGTCCGGACAAGTCTCGGATGAATCTCTGTCACCTGTTCAATGTTTGAAACCTAAGAAATGTACGTAGAAAATTTTAAAATCTGCTCACTGCGACACGTTTCAACGACAACAGGTAACCTCCCAAAGATTCGCCGCGACAGTTGCCTCGATCGTTATTTGATGGCAGCATGGGATGGGCTACATTCTCCTTAAACTCAACGTAAAAGGGCGCAACCAAAACTTTTAGCGCCCCAAAAGACAAGGATTCCAATCGTTCATCTTTAAAAAGATAAACCGTATCGAGCAGAACCTACGCAGCTAATGAACTAAAAAAAAGAAAAGGCTGGAAAGGGTACACCCTTACGCAGACGAAACCTGAAAAGGAAAAAGGAAAGAGTACCGCAAGGACCACCCTGGCAGCAGGTCTATAAGCGTTTCGTGCTTTTAGGGTCAGGCCATCCCTCCCTCACCTCTTCTCTTCCACCAATTTCCTTCAGGCTCTAGTCATGCGAATACAAAAAAAAAAAGATAAAGGAAAGTGGAGAGGACACCACGTGGGTGCAACGCAGCTGGCAAAGAAGCAGTCCCTCTTGTCTTGGACCTTTCTGGGAAGGAACCAGTCGCCAGTACGAGAGCCTCGAAAAGCGCTCCCGAGCATGACTATCGAGGGGAACTGTTCGGATAGATTGTTTTAACGAGTGAAAAGCGTCTGGAAGACGTTCGACGTTTCCTGTTCCTTCGTTACTAACAAGCAGAAGAAAAAAAAAGCAGTTGTAAAAAATAAAAATAAGTATTCTGCTTTTTGCGTTCTTTTTTGCTGCGTATTCTTTACTTGTTGCCCCGGGTCAGAAGTTGAGGGGGTGACAGTTCGCCTTTTGGTTCGGAAGTTGTCTTGGAACTCAAAACGAGAGGGAAAGGCGCATAAGGTGGCCATGCGGCAACCATCCGGTGGTTAAAGTGCATTTTCCCGACAGTTTCGTTTCCGTGGGGCTAAAGTTGTCAACGTTCCTTCCGGTCCAGGCAGGCAGGCCTGGCTGTTTCAAGAAGAAAAAGGCAAAGTCACCTACGCATTGGGATGTGGGAGCGAACGTTAGCCTAAACAAAAATGCAAGGCGCCACATGGGCATGGCTACAATCACTGACAGAGTGAAAACGTGTCTTCTGAACGCCCCAGTCCGCAGCAGGCGATTTATGCCTTCCGTCGTGCTCTGGCTGGGCGACGTGCACGAAACACCGCAGCGTTGTCAAGGTAGGAAGCTCGCGCTAGAGTTGGGACAAGTGAAGTTCGTCCCTGCCACTCTCCCCTTGCCAGTGACCATAGAAGATCGCTTGACGATATGAGAAAACACGGACGATCAATTTGGACGTCCAATTCGGGGAGTGGCTTGAAATCGACCAGTTAACATGTTCGTAGAGGTAGCGTCAACAGTTTTACACCGTTTTGTACGCACAGTGCCTACAGTTTTCTGTCCTACCGCCCAAAACGTCCCCTGTGCTACTTTACTTTAGTCTCTCTCAGCGTTGTATTTTTTCGTTCGTTTTATCTTCAACACCTGACAAACCATGACCAGTGGCACCCGTATCCAGTAACATAAAAGTGACAATCTCCCACCATCGGAACCCAAAAGACCTTTACAGAAATATGTGTTGCCCCCGGTGTCTGCTTTAATCATTATGACGTTCAGATGTACGGCACGTGAAATTATCCAAGAAGCGATGACGAAATTGAAGCTGGTTTAACAGTTCGTTATTTCAAAACGCAGACGAGGCAGAAGGAAAGCAAAACAGAGTATGTGATAACCTTCTTTTCCGTTCGTGTTTTTTTTCTCCTGCGTTTTTAATGGTGGGAACGGATGAACCGTGTCGATGCCAGTATATTAGAAGCGTTCGAGCCGGCACGAGCTTACATTGCAACAGCCCCACATTTCCCTCGTTGCAAAGTCTCCTGGGATTTTCCGGAAAGTTCTATTGTTCAACATTACAAGGCAGCAGAAAGTTTCGGTGAATTCTTTCAATAACTCCGATGACCATAAATAAATACTTCACTACCAAGATGTAAGCTTCGTTTATGTCGAGTATACTCAGTTTCATCCTACGAGGCACCGAAGAGGACGCTGAGAACTATCGAGGGCAATCGGATGCCACGTATGTGTTACGTAACCTTCTGAAGGGGCGCAGCGACACGTTTACAGCCCCGAATCGCCTGGGTTGACTCGAAGCGTCTCAGCCAATCTTCTAAAGTGATACCACTCCACTGCAACAAATTTAGCGATGACACCAAAACCCACATGCCAGACTCTTCTGGAGTAAACTCGAGCCTTTGGCAAAGGCGGCGCGACCCTTCTTCCAGAAAACAGATCACCCATCCGCAACTGCCAGCTTCGAAAAGAAAAAAGAAACTCCCCCTCAAAGAGAAGAATAAGAAACTTCAATGAAAGCGGAGCCAATCTCAATTTCACCCGCCTCAAAGCAAGGAAGACTCTTCAGAGACGCCTATCCCGCCGACCGCAACCAAAGAGGATCAACCCGCCACAGCCTCTCCTCTGCTCACCATCCCCACCCCCATTCTTCCTCCTCTCTTTTCTTGAGCATACATTACCTCTCTCCTCCACCATCCTTTCCTGCAAGCAGTTTGACGGCTGGAAGACTCGCGTTTGAATACAGCCGAAGCGGCAGCTTTTGTATTTCTGGGTCTACCCCCGTGCCTGACCCCTACCAGAACTTGTCCTTGCTTGCGGCGCCTTTAAAAGCTTCTTTTTTCTTTCTTTTTTTCTGGGAAAGGGGGGGGGTGGAAGAGAAAGCGAGGGAATCCACAATAACACGAAAGCTGGTCATGTTGTCTCCCCGCGTTCTTGGAAGTCGGTTGACTCGAAGAAGGCGCCTCTGCTCTTGTGCGTTCCCTTCGCAGTGATGCCTCGTCTTTCGAAGACGTCTTCGACACTTTGGTGCATCCGGTTTAGCGGAAGGAAAGAAAGGGGGGGGGGGGTTGGATTGAAGCGCTGTATTTCTGGAGTTGCGTTGGCAGAGGGGGAATAATTGATCTCCCGCTGAGGGGGCACAGCAGAGTGGTGCATTTTCTTCCCTGCTTCCAGTGTTGACGAAGAGAAGACCAAAGACCTCAGCATAAACGAAAACCGCCTTCTGCGGTGACTTGTAGTGAAACGTCGGAGCGTCAGACTGCTGCGTCTGCAAAGGGGTGGTCTTTATTTTATTTTTATTTTTTCGTCTGCGAATTGTCGTTTGTTGCCGTTCGCGGTAATTTGGGTGACGTACTGCGAGTTGTGGGCGAAGGGTTCTGTTGTGCTCCATGGCTTCTTCGGCTAGTCATCGACGTAATCGGGATCCGGCCAATTCGTCGAACGCCAACTCGTCGACGGCCCATTCGTCGAATAGGCCAATTCAAATAGGGCAATTCAACAAAGGGCAACTTGTCGAAAGGGGCAATCTGTCGAAGGTTGAATGACGGTCCGAGGTGAAAATTCGTAGTTTCTTGTTATCGTTTGACCTAAATATGTATTAATGTTTGGACTAGGGACAGCGCCCTTGTTAGGTTACAAGACAAAGAAAAATCACAAGAGTGCGAAGACAGGACAGAACCTTGAGAGAAGTTGAGAAATGTGTCATCACAGAATCGTCCTTTTTTTATTACTTTTTGTAATGAGCCGTCTCAGACTGTCGCCGCGAAGTGCCGTGAAGGAGTGGGTCGGGTTGGTTAACATGCGCCCCAGTGATACACGTGTGACGTAGTGATCGTCCCCAGTGCACCGTGAAAGCGGTGAAAGCGGAAAATTCTTATGTTCGAGAAGAGAAAGAACACCGAAGGTACATTACCGTGCGGCGATTTTACGGATTACTATAGGACTACCATCACTACTTCTTTGATGCTTGAAGGCAAAAATTATATATTTTAACTCTGAAATAACGACGACCAGCTGGCCTCTTCTACGAATTTGCCTTCGAAAAGTTGCCCTATGACGAATCGGCCTATTCTACGAATGGGCCGCCGAAGAGTTGGCCGTCGACAAGTTGGCATTCGACGAGTTTGCCTAGACCCGACCTAACCTAACTAACACGCTCGACCATCCACAAATATTCTAGCTTTATGGCTTGGTTCGTTGCGCACACGCGACCATGAGTTTCGATCGGTCGTTGCCATTTTAGTATTAACTGTCAAATATTCATTGCCACAGGAAGCTTCCTTTCCGATTAACCGAATGATACCCGTGGGCCATGGGTATCATTTGTCGTTGTCGCTGTACTAAGTCGCTGGACTTGTCTCCTGACTTGCAAGTTAGAGAAGTGGTACAGGAAGTTAGTAAAGCGACACCTCACCCTCGACTATTCTTTAAAATCCCTGTGCTACATTTTAACGGCTTCTTTGCAGGAAATAAACAAAACAGAAAACGACCATAAATATACCAGAACTCTTATTGTGCGATGCAAATATAAGTACACCCTTTTTATTTTTCGCTAATCCTATAAGAACAATACAATTGAATATCCAACAAACTGAATAGATCCGCTTTGAGATAATGATGTTGCCCCTTCTAAAACAGAAATCACAATATACAGATTATTTAAATTATACGTAACACAATTTCTGACGTTTAAAGCTACCGACAAAAGTGCTAGTAAAAAAAATGAAGCTATAAAGAAAAAAAAGAAAACACGCGCAACTTGACTCAGCGAGGAGAGAACAGAGGCAACTCCACACGCAACAATGGAAAACTTACTCCTCCCGAAAAATGCGAAGGTTCGGGACCTTTTGAAGTGCAAGGCGCAAAGGCAATCATTTTGCCCAGCTTCTTCAATTTAAATAAAAGCCAAAACAAACCCAGCAACAAAAAAAAAAGAAAAAGAAGAGGGAATTTTGTTTTTACCCGCTCCTCCATTCACCGAGGAAAAGGACTTCAAAATGAGAAGCCTAGAGCACAGGACGACACTCCAGCTCCAGTGCCGTCCTCCAGATGACACACAGTCCTCATTACCAAATGTTTCCCGGAAACAAAGCTGTCTCTTTGTTTCGAGATTGTCGGCTCCTTCCGAAAGGATCACGAGAAACATTCGAAACTGCGAGAATCACGAAGCAAGCAAACTTATGGCAATTCATCGATCGGGACTTGGGTGGCAATATATAATTTAGTTTTTGTCTTTTGTGTTTTCCTCTTTATGTTATTTTTACCCACACCCCTCTGTCATGCCCTCTGGCCCTGAGGGTATTGCGATAAATAAATAAATAAATTAGGGTTATTCGTTTTCGGGTTTTATTTTTGTCAACGGCTATTCAACTTCCCCCAAGTTTTATCTTGTTCCGACGGTTGTGTTGTGTCCCCATTGTCCTCCGTGTGTCCTCGTTTGGGGTTGCGCGTGCTCAGAAACCAGTATTGCGTGAAATAAATCGTCTTCGGACGCGCCGTGCTAACAACACCACCACTGCAGCAACGTTAAGTCAAGGCCGCGTCTGGGTGTCTAAACACGCTACCGGAAATCCAGATGGGGCACGAAATACTCTAGCGCCCTTGTGCCATCGGCTCTCGACCAAATGCGATGAATAGTAACCCCGAGTAGACTCTATTATACGGAGGAGGTTGCAGAGAAAAAGGGGGAAAAGAAAAGGCCCTGTTTCGGCTGACCATCCTCATTCGAAAAAAAGTTCGCAGATGACACCTTCCCGTCTCAACCCCCGCCACCCGGGAATTCCACCCCGCTGGGAAGACGGGGAAAGAGGGAGCGGAGAACATGGAAGGAAAAAGACGGATTCTTCCCCACACGCTTGTTTCTCCGAATTCATCCCGCAGAGCAACCCCACGCTGTCGTTGTTTCCTCTATATACTACCTCAGCCCTTCCCTTTCCTCAAACTCCCCACTTCGCACCCAGACCAAATTTGTCAAACCGAGAGAGCGTGTAGAATCACTCGATGAATCAGCGGAACGGTTCGACACGGACCACCCGACATGTGCCACCCAAGATGGCAGCACCGACTGCGTCGCCCTTGACGGAGCGCTCCATTCGTCAGGTTACTCGAACGAGTCTCTCTCTCCCCTCAACTCCTCTAGAAGACGACAAAGGTAGAAATATGGTGCCTGGAACGCGTCTCCGACTGCTGTGTGTTTACCGGGTCCTAAAAACTGGTCCGTCCATTTCCGCCTCATGGCGTCGTATGCGGAGCTTAAGTTCGTCTGCTACTTTTGCAGCGGTTGTGGCGACGTCAGAACGCCGAGCTTTAATTGGCTCTGATTGAAGCATAGTGGATAGACCTCAAGACAGCTTGCTTTGAGGTCTACCCACTATTCTTCAATCAGAGCCAATCAGAGCTCAGCGTCTTTCTGACGTCACCACAACTCCTGCAAAAGAAGCAGACGAACTTGCGCTCTGCATAGAAGTGTTGTTGCCAGCCGCAATCCTGGCGCGGCGGTGTCACAGCAGCGGTGGTTAACGTGGCAGACGCCTGTTCAGTTGCACGTCGCTCTCCAGCTTGACAGGTCACGGAAGCTTCGGTAGCCAGGAGTTGGCACTGGGCGACGACAGCGACACACGCGTTCGCTCGTGCTTTTTGCCGGAACTGCTACCACCAACTGCCAGCATCGTAAAAAGCGACAACATGACACGCCAACTTGTCTGGAGTCATTTGTTGCCACTTTGGGACCACTTTCGATGGCCGGAAAGCGGCTGCGCGGCTGAAGTTTCGCCGCGCAGACGCAGCGCCACCCTCCCCTGGCGAGGCGCGCCAATACTTGTTAGCAGTACAAGGAGCAGACGACGCGGGAGGCCGGGGCGCTTGTCGTGCTAGCCTCGCGCTTCGTAAAGTAATGTTCCGAATGCAAAAGGGCGGGGAACAAGGTAGTGCTGTATACTCAAACGCCACAGCATCGTATTAAACAGAAAAGTAACTATGTGTCTCCCGAAAAGCTTTATTCGGTTCCTGGGAGGTGATCCAAGGAAGATCGCCAGAAGCATCAATCGCCAGCTGTGCGGAGGACAGGGTTAATTATAGGGCTGAGGCGTTACTCCTTAGTTCGTCAAAAATTAACGGTCTACTCAGATTTCTTACCGTCAGTGTAACAATATACCGTTACCATTAAGGCTCGTTCATACCTAATTATTGTTTCTCTATCTTGCCGCATGATTCAGTAGTGCATCTACGCTTACTTGTCACGTTAATAGGGACTTTCCTTAGATCGCGCAAAAGACCATGCAAGAGTTTTGATCTGCTTGGAGGAGCCGTCACTTTGAGGGCGGACTGAGCACGCGCCCCTAGGGCACACAATCCGCAGCTGGCGTTCTACGATAAGTCCCTAATGTAGTAGCTATGATGGTTTCCCGTGGCTGTCGACAAAAGAAACCTAGAATATGCAGTTACCATTTTTTAAGCAACTTTAAACTTGAGAATCAAGATCATTTTGCTTACCCGCCAATTTCGTCCTCAGATGCTTACAAGAGAAAGTGAGTAAGCGGCAAAAGACCTGAGCTCGAATGAGGCAGATAATCATAGCCCTTATTGCGTACTGACTTGAACGCATAATTGAAAAGAAATTCACGGCTGTACTCCAAGTTTTCTATATAGTATTAACATGATGTGTTGCTTGACCGAGTGTTGCAGTCTGGTAGAGCATGCCTCATAATTGACTTCATTCGTAGGAATAGACCATTTGCCATATTACCCAAGCATCAAGGAGAATGTAGGGATTGGTGTTCCACGCGCCACACGCACACGCCTTCTCCGTATAAAAGATTCGAAGTAAATAACCAAAATAAAGCGTTAACGAACGTACGTGCAATATCCCATTTGTTTTAGGTATTTACTTCAGAAAAGTTACTACTGCTGAGGCCAGCACGTGCAGCGCGTGGAACACCAATCCCTGCATTCTCCTTGATGCTTGGGTAATATAGCAATAGGTCTAATAAAACAGCCGCGGCATGCTTCCAGCAGTCGGGAATTCCGACTTTCTAAAGTTCCAGATTTCCGAGTTCAAGCAGTGTGGGCGACAGCGCAGTTGTGCGCGAAAAGACAATCTGAACAAAATAGTATCCTCATCTTTGTCCGAATAGCTCGGACTTTCAAGAGCGAACGGAACCTTAAAGAAAAACAATTTATCTTGAGGCCTACGTGATAGGCGACGCTGTCGCCTTTGACTTATGCACTTCGCTGTCGACTTCGCTGTCCACAAATGTTCTTATGCCAGGATTATCTCCTCCACCACGGAGACCTGGCACACTTTGCGGAGGTTCGCTCCCTTAAAAAAGTAATCACCGTTTTTGAACAGGCAGAAAGCCAGAATAATACTGCAACGCGGCCGCAGTAAAATTTTAACGAGTTTGTCACTATTGCAACTGAACCCGTACTGCTATAGGGAGGGCGGTTTTGCGCAAGAGCGGGGCGCCCTCTGGACAGCCGAACAGGCCCATAGGACGCTGAACAGATCAGTCGAAGAGGCACTCTAAGCACCATTATGATGAATGCCGCATTTTCCGGACTATAGTCCGCGGACTATACATGTTTAAAAGCTGAAATTTTACGTTGTGCGGACTATCTACGCCTGCGGACTATACAGGAATTTCGTTTATTAATAGCGCTGATTGTGACGAGACGTTTCGGAATTTGGGAATGAAAACGTATGCAAATGATGATTTATATATATTATAGGCTTCTTTGTGAGCTCAGAAATAAGATATCTGTCAAGGTCTATGAGAAGATTTTCCTTTTGAGTAAGCATCAGGTGCGGACTATCTAAGCAAAATCTTTGTTTTCGGCCTATATTTGCCCCTGCGGACTATACACCTGGTGCGGACTATAGCCCGGAAAATACGGTACTAAGGACGTCGCGAACGTTTAGCGAAATTCGACGATGTTTGACGTATGAACATTGTTGTCCAACTTAACTTCGAATCTCGAGAACCAAATATTTTGGAGAGGAGTTTCTGCTATATTTTATAAAATAATTGCCGTTGTTTACCCAACATAAAAAATATACCTTATTATTTCTGTTAGTTTATCAACTTGAAACAATGAAACAATATACCCAATAAGTATTTCATTCTTATTGCGCCAGAGTTTTAAAATATTCGCTCATGCACCTAATAGTTAAACTTCAATCGAACTTTCAGCGAACTATCGTCGAACTTTGCATCCAAACCTCGAAGAAGTCGAACCTGATCGAACTCGCACCTGGGTAGTTTCGTGACATCTTTAATACATTCGGGGGCGAGGGTGACGTCAGAGGCGCAGAGTTGACGTAGCACTTGTTACACTTCTCACCCGACGGATTCAATGAAAGCATAAAAAAATATTTTCACAAACTAAATAAGTAAAAGAAGTAATTCGGCCCTCTCCCGAAATATACTGAGCAAAAACCTGGAGCTATAGCTAATGTAAAACATTCCCAGAATTCGTGTTCGTCGTGCCGACACTCACCAGCCTGATTGGGTTTGATTTGATTTCGGACAGCCTTGGGTTCTTGCCGGTTAGGTTCGGCTTGGGTTTAAGCTTGGGGCTAAGAAAGAACTGGACAATGTATGATGTCAAAGGAAACAAAAGAAAGCTCTAAAAATAAATAGATAAAAGCAGATATAAATTATGTTGTAACATGCTTACATCGAAAACGAAGGGACGTACGGGCATGTAAGTGAATTAGAAGTCGAAAAGAATCGAAACAATCAGGAGGAAAAAGAAACGTTTCGTTCTTTTTCGTGCGTTGAAACTCGCGGTGGGAGGCGCAAAATATTCAAAGCATGCCTCGAGGCAAAAAGAGACAAACACTGCGGACTTCTACTACAATATACATGGATGAATATTGAATGAAAGAACAACTAGGTTCCAAATAGAAGCTTTTCTTTTTAGTCTTTTATTGAACGCAATTCAGCTTTTTCCGTGTCGCGTGCCTTTGCATATTCCTCCGACTTCTAAATTTTTCCACCCTTCGATTGTATACATTGTGGTTATTGCTCCTTTGTAACTTTGAAGCTGTACGGGAACATGTCAGAACATGCCTCTCTTTCCATCTCTCATTGAGAAAACGGAATTACTAAAGCACACACAGAAACAAAGAGACTGAACAAACACACAATAAAAAGTTCAAATAATAAAAAAAAAAAGAAAGACGGGGCTACTAAGGTTGGTAAAAAGAGCCAACACAAAGAATCGAATCCCTAAAACAAAACGCATGCATATATCGATTTTTGCAACCCTCCTCCCCCATCCCCTCTATCCCGCAATACGCCCTATAGACCATAGTCCAATTCTCTGTTTTCGATGCAAGCTTTTTTTCCGTATCTGTGCTTGCGTTTCCTACCCCGAAAACTCTTTATTTTCATTCATTTTTAGACTACATAGATCTTTTCTATCGACGCATCCGCGTCCAGTACGTTTTATATACTACAAAACAGACTTGGCAACACGCGCTCCGCTCATCCAGTGTATCTTTTTATTATTATTATTTTTTTTTACAAAGCTATACGGTCGCGCGCGCCCCACCGAACTAGGCACCCAAAACAACACGAACACGAATAATAATATCGGAATAAATAACTAAATACAAAAAGAGGCAAAGGTAGGCATGGGAAACGTCGGGACCATTCCTGAAATATTCAATCTAATCTATGCAGGTTTTCGGGAAGAGAACGCGGTGCGATGCTAACAAAGACCGGAGAGAGGGGGAAAGAGAAGAGGACATTTAAAGAGAGGAAGGAAGAGAGGAGCAAAATTTGGTGAGGGTAATAAGACTTGACGTCGGCGTCGGCTCCCCAGGATTTGCATTAAAATATCTCGTGGCAGTGAAAAAACAAAAAGCAATCTTCAAGAAAAGAAAAAAATACAAACAAACTTGCAGGTTGTCGCCATTTCTTTTTTGTGCCTTCTGTTCTTTTTTTTTGTGAGTTCCGTTTTTGTTTAGAAACAACGAGTACGTACGTACGCAAGAAGTTTGCGTTGGCGTCGATGAAAGAGGCACGCAGAGGATACCCAAGAAGGGACCGCAGCAATTTTCTCACCTGTAACAAAGAAGAAAACAAACAGAAGTATTACTTTTTTTTCCCTTCATTTATTCAGTGCTATGCACCTTGCAAGGTCTGGAATAAAGTTTTTACATAAATATATTATCGTCTTAGCTTTTTGTGGGCTGGAAGCCGCAGTATGATCGAAACTGTAGCACATAGCCACTTTTCAGCAATTCTACACGCTGCAGTTAATACGTGAATAAGAAGGCCGGATAACTTATACAATAATAGTCTAAACCATGAGACACGTCTGCACACTTTCGCTTCTTGAAAAACATATACACTCATAGTCTGGCAAAACAACTCCCTTTCTAATGTTTTTTTTTTCTTCTTTCGTGCGTCAGTTACAATGGGTATATTGGAATAGGTTAACACGTGGTAGGCGCACTGATAACACCTGATTAACGTTAAAACACTTTAAACTTGTTTATTTTGTATTGTCAAGATCGAATACATCCCCCCGATCGAGGGTACCCAACATACAATCTTACTTTTAAATCTAAAGGCCCGAGTTTCTGGTCACAAAACACAGTAATTGGTAAGTAAATCCTGCTCTCATTAGCGATATGTAATCAGTGAACTAACAAGTCAAGTCTATCTGCAATGCGCGCTAAAAATAGAGATTTTGTAGTAGACCGTATTCTTGAGTTACGCTTTGCTATAGGTGAGCTCGTGCCGTCACTTTGATGCATGGATTGCGCAGACGCCCGCTGGGCCCACTTTCCACAGCGTACGACGAGCTACTAAAACTCTCTAACGTCAAATAAAAAAATGAAAGCCGTTTACAACTCCCTGTAACGCCGAATTAGAGCGCAGCTCTTGAGGAGGAGGGGAAGGCACGGGGGGGGGGGGGGGTGTCACATGGCCTGGGGGTGACGTGACCTCGAGGGGGGGGGGGGGGGCGGAGAAAATTTTCCGCTAAATTTAGCGGGGAAAACTTTCCACTAAATTTAACGGGAAAAAGTTTCCGCTAAATTTAGCGGGGAAAATTTTCTGGTAAATTTAGCGGGAAAAGTTTTCCGCTAAATTTAGCGGGAAATTTACCCACCATGCACCGCGCGGTTACGCCGACGGCGACGGCGACGCCGCTCAAGCCGGAAACGGGCGCCTAAGAGCTGCGCTCTAAAAAGAATCGAGTCTAGAATATGTTCCATTTGTCAAACTGGTTCAATATTGCGAAAGGTAGTCGGTTGTCGTTCGATAATGCTGTGCACATGGCGCGACACTGTTAACGCGAATACGCCGGCCTTTGGTTTTTCTTCGAGTTTACTCACACAGTATCGTTGAACGTAGGAAACGAGCGCATAGGTATAGTGCCCTGGAATCCGTACCAGTACTGTCTGAAGAACGCACTTCAATTTAGAACACAAGAGGAAAAACCGTTGACCACGTGATCGTGCCAAGTGCCATCGCGTTTTGCACTTCAAAAATGCAAGAATAATTTTTTTTATAATGCCCTTATTTACAAATAGATCTACGCATATATGAAAATAGACCTAATCAAAGCCTTCCACACTTTCAATAATGTACACTCTCTGACATCGTTTTTTTTCTTCTTCTACACAGTGTTTTATACCTATAGGGCTGCTTTCATCACATAAACGCCACATTTTGAGAACAAAAAAGTAACACGACATATAAATTTATAGCAGGCAGCAGCTCTGCTGAATTTAGCTAGATTTCGTAAGTTCCCTAATTCATTCTCATTAATATTAAATGATAAGTGAATAAACGTTTCTCTGCTCCACACTGTGTCTACCGACTGCACTGGCAACGTTAAATACATTTAATTTTATATGTTCATTTCGTTTATGGATAATGGAACCGTTATTCACAAAGACCGAAACATTCGCATAAGCCGCGCATCTAAAGAATTCGGAACGGCTCCGACACACCGGAGCGGAAAACACAGCGCAACGAAACAGACAAAAACAAACACCGTCCGTTTCAAGACAGACGACAAGGACAAAGAATAACAACAACCAACCAACCAGCAGAAGAAAACAAAGACAAGCAAAGGACTCCCGCGCCGACCCCGCCACCCCCACAAAATCCCGACTTCCGGCGTCGCCAACGCCGCCGCCAGGCGGCGACACGAGCCACCTTTTGGTGCACTTCCGGTTTCCCTCTCACCCTTTTTCTTCCCCTCTCCTCCCTCCCCCGTCACCCAGGTCTCGTTTTACCTCGCAGCACGCGCGATGGCGCGAGAGAAGGGAGCACCAGAGGTCTCTTCAAATGATGGATGAAGTGAGGCTGTCGGAGTAAGCGCACGAGCAGGTCCGTGGCCCCTAGCCGTAGCCCAAGCCCCAGTCGCAGCCCTAGCCGGAGCCAACGCCCTTTTTTTTTGTACCCCCAAAAGCCGGGCCGGGGCAGACTACTTTTCTCGATTATTTTCGGGCGTTTCGCGCATCGCAGCGAGCAGAAAGGCTACGCAGTGGACCCAGAAAGTCGGGCCTTCGGAGACGGAGCCCAGGAAAAGGAAGATGAGCATCTCGAGAAAGAAGGAGGAAGAGAGAGACAGCCCCCTCTCTCATCTCGAGAAGAAAAAAATATCAAGGACACAGCTAAGAAAAAGAAATCGGAACTAAAATAGCAAAGGCGAGGCGGAAGAGAGAGAGACGCTAGAGAGCTTTAAAACCTATCTGCTCAACAGCTGGGAATTTTCAACGAGCGACAGTCTTATTTTCCCTCTCGCGGACGGAAGAGGAAAAAAAAATTCTCGACGAAGAAAAAAAAGAAAAAAATTCCTACACATAAACAAACAAAAGACGAACGATAAAATAAGATGAAAAAACAAGAAAAAACAGCGCGTGTTTATTTTTTTTTTTAAGTGAAGACGATTTGCAACCGCCTCCATTATTTGCAGCTGCGAGTATATGTGGCCGGCGAGCGACCGGCGTGGCCTCCTTCCGCAATTCAACTGTCACCGTGACATACATCAAGAAGTGGTTAAGCAGTAAAGCAATTTCATTACACCGACGAAAAGTATATGACGTTTCGGCAGTAGTTCAGGATGAGTTTTTATTTCTACAAGGCGCTGTATTCCGCCTTACCATGGACCGCGGCGGACGCTCCGAGCCATCTCAGCCAATCACGCGCCGAGAAGCTGCCACGTGACAACTTGCCCATCGCGTCCCTGCGCCCATCTTGAATGCCACGTGACACTCGCGTGGCATTGGATTGACTTTGGGTAACATATTGTCGCAGCTCAAAAGACAGTGTGAAGCCTTCTCATGCAAAGACTGTCCGCAGACAAGCCTGTATACCATGCAGATAATCGCGTCATCGTGTCTGTAGCCATTGTTCAAAACCGCGCATTTTGTACGATGTAGGAGCACTGCGAGTGCAGCTTCTCATATCGGATGTTACAAACATGATTTGCATCGTCCCGACGTCACGAGTTGGGCTACTTATCGGTTCCGAACGAAAAGTTCGATGGCCCGTGTGAAATGTGCACTGGATACTTGGAGTCGTTGCATTCTGGAACTAACACCCTCGTCCTCGACAGTCTGATATCATTTGTATTTCCGTCGATGAACGGAGAATTGACTTCCTTTTAAGAGCACGCAGTGGGTGTTTGGCCAATCGAGGAGAGCCGGCCGCAGTGACGCTCTTCGTGGCGCACGTCGCCAATGCTATGGTGCCTGGATCGCGCCTCCGATTGGTGCGTTTACCGCGTCCAAAAAACTGGTCCCCATTTCCGGCTGATGACGTCGTACAAGCGTCATGTGTGCCGCGGGCCGCGATTCTGTCGGCGTCACGGTGGCCGACGCGGCAGACGCCTGTTCTGCTGCAGGTCGCTCTCCATCTTGACGAGTAAGGCTGGTTCACACAGCCTGATCCCATACGGTTACGTTACGTAGCTATCTAGATGCACCGGATATCTGCGCTTCATATGAAACGTGACTACCAATTCGAGGAGATATACCTGACACGCGACATTCGAGACACGAATGTTTCGGCGACTTAGACGTAACGTAAGAAAACGGTGCTGTGTGAACCAGCCTTTAAGGCCTGTTCACACCGCGGTTCCCACATGCGGGGAGCGCTACAAACATAGCGCTGACCTCTCGCTAAGCGCGTGCTGACGGGAGCGTTCACCAGATATGTATCGCACCGTCCAAACTGTTGCTCACGGCAGACGATAAGTAGCTGACGACACGTGAGCAGCGCTACATCACCGCTTCGCTGCATGTGAAAACCGGCCTTTACACTCGCGTCCACTCGGGGTTTTCGCCACAACCGCCAGGATCGCGACATCCGACGTCGTGACAAACGGGACTTTGCTGACGTCATTTGTCGCCACTTCGGGACCGATTTGGACGGACGCTAAACACACCAGTCGGAGACGGCTTCCTGGCACCGCAACCACGGTGACGAACGGCCAAGATACTGCCAATGCGCAGCACTCAGTGCCCAGTCGTGCTCCGTAACGGCACGCTCGTCCTATGAATTGGACAGTTTGCGCACATTCTACCAGGCCGACACGTTTGTCCGGCTCTGCACTGATTGCGAAACCAGGAAGCTCTTCGCTGCCAGACTGTACTTTATAAATACTAAATAGGGTAAGGTGTAATACATTCTAATGGCAAACGCGCTAGGAACAGTCGCGCGAACGGCCGCTGCAGCAACCTCACACCCGCGCTCGGGGAGATGCTAATATGGACCCCGCGCACGCAAATTTATACGTTTCATTGGCCCGCGTGTGCGGAAAGAGCGAACGCATTACCGCGGGAAAACCGAAAAACAGTCGGCCGCATTTAACAACACCATCAGTTTTCCGGCGCCCTCGCGTGTTTCCCGGAGCAACGACAAACCACCCAAAACACACACACACACACAGGCACACACGCATACACGCGTGTGCACACACAGGTGCACACACACATACATACATACACGAGAGAAAGAGAGAGGGAGTGGGGGAGAGAAAGACGCACCGGCTAGAGAAATACCTCGCGCTGATTTAAAATCCTGCCGTTCCGCAGAAGCCGCCAGCAAACGCGAGGGAATCGAGCGAAAAACGCCAAGAAAGAAAAAATGAGAATGGAAAAACAGAAATAAAAAAGCAGAAAGAAGTTAGAACGGCGGGAAATAAAACGAATTGCTAGGCTATATAGCGCCGCCGTGTGCGAGACTGTTAGACTCTGCAGTGAAGAGGGGAGGGTTCAGAGACGACCAGCCCAACACAGCGCGGCTGTACTACGCGGTGCTTTGCTTGCCGCTTCCGAGTCCCCTTGATTACAACCATCCATCAAGAGAGCGGAGAAGTCGGGAGAAAAGAAAAATAAGTCACGCAAATGCAGCCTTTCAAACACAAAAAAAACACATATACGTAGGACGAACTAATGCATACGCGTGCGCAGACGTGTCTAAAAGCGTGCGAGCATAAAAAAAAAGGAAAGAAAAGAAAAGAGATAGCAGACGTCACAAGCGCTTCTAGACAGTCACCTGACTCTTCCGCTCAGCAAGTCAAAACATTCACACACACGCGCACTAGCACAACGAGGAACGGTAAATTACAATACAAACAGAAATAAAACGCGTCATCTTCGGAATATAAAAAAAGAGAAGCCAAACGTTTTCCTTTGTATTGATCAAGCGCCATCGCGTACTTTTCCGGGAATAGACAAGGTTTGGCAATCTCGTTAATATCTTCGAAGAGATAAAGAGAAGTAGAGAGAGAGAACAGAAAACAAAGAAGCATCTCTTCGGCGTGAATCCTTCGCTGGAGTGGTTGGAGGGTCTGGAAGGCAATTTTTACCTGAGGAGATGGCACGCAGACCGCCGCAAGCAGAAACCAAACCGAACAAATCTGTTCTCTAGAAAACAGTACCGAAAAAGTGGCCGCAAACACAAGCGTTTGCTTTCACCATCGTCGTTGTCGTTTCCGTGGATAGTGTATGTATAGTGTTCCCGAAAGCGCTTTCCGAGCCTACTCTCACTGCAATGGCCCACACGTCAATCAGATGCACAGAAAGCGACACAATTATAGTCACTGCCAAGATGAGAACAGCTGGGAGGAGTTTTCAGTTGTCCAGCGTGAGCTTTCATACCTTCGACGACACTTCGGCATCTCTTGCACCTCGAGGGCCCAGCCAAAGCACGACCGAAGGCAGGGAGCGCGTGCTGGAGGCCGGGCCTTCGAAAGACACGTCCTGTCCTTCTCACTCTGTCAGTGACTACAGTAATGAGGTCATACAGTTAACTCCAACGAGAAAATGCCGTTCTTTTTTCTGTTCTTCGCTTAGAATTGAAAGGTTGTGCCATAGCCTCCTCTGTACTAACAAATCTTGGCAGTTCGACGACGGAGCCATAGAGTGCCCGGTCGCAGATTTGGAGCACGAGGATCTGGTAGCACAGAGCATCAAAGAGCCATTTTTCGGGGAACCTGGACGCCAGCGCACAGCTTTGCAGCGGCGAGGACCCAAAACACACTTGTTCGCTCGGGAGAAGTGTGTTTCAGCGTCTCGCCGCAGCGGGGCGCCAGTCATGTGGCTTTCCTCTCATCCGTTGTCTATGCCGCTCCACCTTTACCGTTCCGGCGGCCGCTTCTCGTGGCGATCTGCCAGGCTTTGTTAGCATATAGGAGGCTATGGTTGTGCATCTCAAGGCTGGTTTAAACATTTGCGTCCGAGTGCGACCTAGAGTCCGCCTGTTACCGCTTCAGACAAGGGAAAACACACTGGCTCCATCTCTCGTGTAGACATGGAACATACCAGATCTACGTATAACTAGACTAAAGGTTTTACAGCTTGTGCCAGACCAAATCTGCACGTTATAAATTATAATATATGAGAACTAGTCGCCTATAACACTGGAATAATTATTTGCAGCCCACTGTGAAAGCATGAAGGGTAAAAAAAAGATGTTGCAGGATTCCCGGGCTGCTACCCGTCTCGGAGAATGACAGTACGCACTGGTTCAACAACACGTAGTCATTAAGTGTTATTGCCCGCGCCGCTACTCCCAAAAGCCCCCGCGGAATACGCTGCGACGGCCCTTTACCAGCGGCGGAGCGCCTCTCGCGTGGCCAATTGCACTTGACCCCCTCGTGTAGCAAATGATCACGGATGATTTGGCAGTGGGGGCCACCTGATTCAAAGCTTTGGATCCCCAGATTGCCCACAACCTATACGCAGATCCAATTGTGTGTGAGCGAATTCGCAAGACCAGCAAAACTCTTTCGGAGGAAGGGGTATAGGAACAGAGACATTACACAGGCTAAAACCTATCGGGCATGTACGTGACAGACCAAGCCATTAAATAAAAGCAGAGAAGTGAACGGGTCATCTGGCAGAGATATAGCAAATTCCTCGCGGGACTCTTCGCTGAACCACACGGTTCATCGCAAACACAAAGTCGAAGCTTTCTTTCTTCGAAAGCAAGCGCATGTCGCGCAGCACATTTTACAGCATCGCGTGTGCCCCAAATTCGTGTATTAGATTAGGTTAGTAGTCTCCATTAAAACTCTTCCAGCCATGGATGCGCAAAACGGAAAATAGAGGCGTTCTCTCGCCCGCGCTAACTGCGTGCTGCTCGGCACGAAACCTGCGTTCTTCATCAATCTTAGACCCTCGAGTTAATTCATTTGTAGTTAACGCAATATTTGGGTGTTGCCTCACAAGCTTAACACACAACGTTGCGTGTTTCAGCAGCGTCATATACTTGCGTTACTGAACTAGCACGAAAGTGGTAGGTTGGGGTAGATTGAGCACGTTGAAAAACAGCGCTCGAAGGAACGGGACAAAAAAAAGAAGAAAACGAAACAAACGCGCTAAACATGTTTTTTCCCCTCAGTTAAATGCATTTTTATCCCAAAGCAAACCACTACAAACGACCGCCTAAAACTTGCGTACGAAAAAACACAAAAAAATTTGTTGAAAAATATTTTTAAATTTTCTAAAAACGACGCGTTAAAGGGGGCACGCAAATACGAAAACAGAACAATAACTAAAAACATCACCAGCCCGGACCATTAGCATAAGCGATAGGCGCCCTCTGACAACAACCAAGAATTCGCTACCGGCATTCTGCTTTTAAATACAAACAACAAAATTTGAGACTGGTGCGCAGCAGACGAAAACAACTAACGCACGCAAACGTATGCGAAGGCAGGCAAAAAAAAAAAACCCGGTCGCGTGCTTACAGAAGCCGTACTTGTTTCACTTTAGGATGAACCGCAGTGGACGTTACGAGTCATTTCAACCAATCCAGCGCTGCCGACAAGTCACGTGATTACGCGCTCCGCGCGTCGCTGCTCACGTCTCAAAAGTCACGTGACACATACCCGGCATTGGATTAGCGTCGATGGCTCATTGCGTTCTTTACGGTCCACCCTAAGGTGAAACGGTGTATTTAAAGCCAGTTACAAGGAAGAAAAAAGATGGCTAAAGTGAGGTCCCTGGATCTTATTATTATTATTGAGCGGAAAAAAACTTGAGCGCGGGGTTGCCGCTTTAAAACGCCATCGGCGACGCACATAGTCGGCTGACCCTCGTCTGGCCTCGGGGAATCAACAGTTGGAAATGCAAAACAAGAGAGAGAAACTTCCTTCGACGTCGAGATAACTTTTTGGCACCCGCCAAAAAGGCACGGGAGTGGGCGGGGGCCACGGCGGAAGCGTGCCTTTGTTGCCGTCGTTCCGGCGAGTGGCTTCGTACTATATAAGGAACTACGTCCATACACTCAAAAAACAAACACGCACACGCCGCCACCAAACGCATCCAATTCCTTTTGTTCATTTTTTTTCTCTTTTATTTGTACGCGAGTGCGCGGCGCAGAAGTAATCGATAAACTCGTTCGCTCGCTCGACGCAAAGATCGATCAAGAACCTCTTTTTTCCGACTTAATTTTTAACTTTTTTCTTTTTTCTTTTTTTGCTACCCGGAGGCAGAGAAAAAAGGGTTGAATGAAATATTTGGGAAAACAGTTTGATGAGTAGTTGCGCTCAAAAAACTAAGAAATATGGGAGAAAGAGA
The DNA here is from genome assembly GCA_037355805.1 of Ixodes ricinus. Lineage (NCBI taxonomy): Eukaryota > Metazoa > Arthropoda > Arachnida > Ixodida > Ixodidae > Ixodes > Ixodes ricinus. The sequence goes on along the minus strand of JAZHYW010044719.1, from coordinate 14,513 downwards.
ATCAAATTACAACTTGGAAGTTGATGTGGAAACGTTTGGAAAGGGATTAAAAGTAAGGTTTGCCGGCTGGAATGAGACCGCCGCGATCATTAGTGAAAAAACGCCGCCCGCTGGTGTTGGAGAGGGGTTGTTAATGCGAAATTGCAACGCTAAAAGTCAGTTAAAGAAAAGAGAATTGAAGAGTTTGGAATTGTTTGCGGACGGCGGGAAACAGTTCGCGAGAGCGTTCGATAGTTTGTTTACTTAAGTATTTCATTTATTTATCCACCCTCAAGGTACAAAGTACATTGCAGCGGGGAGTAAACGCGCAGGAAGATGGCAATTAAAGGGGCGGTGCAACGATATTCGCTTGGAATGTTTTTCACTTTACACGAGCTTACTGGCACTAGTGGGACTCAAGTACACTCGCACGCAACGCCACTAAGAAACTAATTTGTTGCGGTGTAATTTCAAGGACCGAATCGAGCGTCTTCTTTCAATCTCTCCTTCGCAAAACTTGATGACGTAGCTGGGACTTCGTAGTATCCCCCAATGACAATATTTGAATGCGCTTTATAGATGGCATTATTTTTTATACCGTCATATATTACCCCTTTCGGTCTTAGTCCTTTATAACTCCCTCTTTTACTCTTGCCATAATTACTGCTTCCCTATTTGGGGTCGCACAACAGTTACAAATATGCATCACTTGCATGTTCTTTAGAAGAGAATAATCCGAATTATGTGCAATGCGGAGTTCAACGCTCAGACATTACAACTTTTCGAAAACCTTCATACAGTTCCATTTACAGAACATTCCAATTATAAACTTTTTCTAACATATAAAACGTCTGTGAGGCCAAATCAACATGTTTTTCTATCAATCGAGAATATGAAGAGGAGGGTGCCTGCATATGCAGGCTGTTTTTTTACACTGCTGCAGTACTACTCGTTGCCTAGTGTTATAAATAGTACACATAGATTTGGCACGGATTTGATGAGTTTGAGCAGAAAGGATATTCGTTGATTGTTTCTCTAGTGTTATACTTGTGCCTCTTCTTGATGGGAACTCCGACCTGCAAGAAATGTTCGTGATGTATGTCAGGTCTTTCTTCCTGTTTAATGTTGTGTGTTTTGCTCCTATGTAAACCTTGTTTTACGGGTCACTAGTATGTAAAATAGTTTCTATTGTTTCTGGTGGGGAGCAGAAACTCTGCCAAGCGACAACAGTCTGCTTTTTTATTCTCCCTCCCCTTCTGCCCTGGAGAAAAACAATAGAGTTGAAAGTTGAAAGATTGGACCCGAGCATTGCGTGGGCACTCAATTCGGTCTTGGGATAATCGATAGCTCGAGAAGCATTCGGGTAGTGGCCCGTGTCCAGTCGCTGCAATGACGACAATAGCCGAACCCTAACAATGTCTGGAAGTCAGCGCGTGTCTGTGCTTTGCCAACCCCAGCGCGTGACTATGATCAACATTGGCGGCATATAATCGGCCCCAGATCACGTGGCCGCTTGTCCTGGCTGCGAGTCGAGGGGATGAACGCTGCTCGCTTTTCTTTAGTTTTTTTTCTTCTGCGACTTCTATTATGTGTGGTGAAAAACGAACGAGGTTATTAACGTCAGGGATTCGTTTAAAGCGGTATTTGCGCAAAGTACAAAAAGAGCGCAACGACGAAGAGCTTCGATTGACGGTAATGTACTTTGGCTCGAAACATTAGCGTCGAAATAATTTGGCGCCGTATGTGCATTTTTTATCAATTTAATTTAAAAGCTATCAATACCCATTAAAGAACATCCCCAGGCATATTAAATTATCATACAGCAGGATAACGCCCGACAATTTAAGAAGCATTTAACCCTCTACTATAATGTACACCCCCACCCGCCTATACCAAAACAGACTTAAATCTAATTTAGATAGTTTTGAAAAGTTGTAAAGATTAGTTGTGTTTTCACGCGCTTTGCTTCTAATGGAAATAGCCGCGCACATATTATATATTTACAGACAATTATAAAAACGTGCCGGATTATTGCATAATATCCGCGCGAAAATATAATTATTTTCGATCTATAATGTTAAGCCTAAAACTGTGACTTTTTATGATAATTAATGCGTCTGTAACCGGATCACAAAAAAGAAAAAAAGACCAATTTGGTGTGGCCTTGCTGCAGTTTATTTTTCTAGTAAGGTTCATTTCGCAAACCTAACTACAGTAAGTAGCCAAAATAAAGAAATATATATATATATATATATATATATATATATATATATATATATATATATATATATATACCGCTCTGTTGAGAAACTCTTCAGAATTTAGTTTTATATTTTGAATATATAGTTGAACAAAAAAAAAAACGTTTTACGAGGCAAAATTTTAGTACACAGGAGCGGTGCAATATATTGCCTCAAGGGGGTCATCTAGTTTCGCAAGACGAAGCAATTGAAGTCTGAAAAGGCTCTCGTGCCTTAAGGGATATAAAATTAGGTAAAGTGAATAAGGACAATAAAGATCAAAGAAACATTTCGGGGGCCATTTTCTTAAGAAACAAAAGCTCAGCGTTGAAATCGGCCTTTTATTGAAGACTCCAAAACATGAGAACACTGCACCGTCTCGAAACCTATTTTTCTTTATCAATCATGCAATTTGGAATCGCAGGAAGACTCAATTTTGTAAGTTTCAAAGTGCGCCAAGTCTTGCACTGTAAATATGAAGGGGAAAAAAAAGATGTTTATTGCGAAAGTATAGAATACAGCGCTCAAAAATGGGGGGTTTCAACCTTTAAGTCTCCCAAGAGGCTTGAAGTGTCGTACTGCGCAAGCACAGAATTTCCGCGCATGCGCAGTTGGATGCTCCAAGGTGTTTGGAGGACGCGAATCGTTGGGTGATTATAAAACTCCCTCCTGTCAGTCCTGCTACTAAGCATCGAGTCAAGAGGTTTGGCTAAATGTCAACGCGTCGGCGGTGTTATGCACGTAAGTGTTAATAAAGTAGTTGGGTTATCTAAACTTGGAGCCGATGTGGCTGATATCCTGTACACACCCTCGGCAGCACGTTTGTCGAGGCTCGTTCCCACATTTGCATGAGTGCGACTTACGATACAAAAAAAAAGAATGCTGGTGCCATCTATCGGGGAGCTTCCGGAACACCTCTTGTCCGCGTATATTCTACGCGCGCCATTCTTTCCCCCTGTATTTGAGATAATTCCAATCACGCTATAAGCAACAATTTATCGGATAGTGCGAAGCTCACAAATACCCGAAAACCTCGAGTCAAGTTCTATACGCAGAGCGGAGGTGTTCCAGGGCTTCCCGATAGATGGCGCCAGCTTGCCAGTGTGCCTGGAGTTGAGAGTGGTTCCAGCCACTCGAGCTCGGCCATGTGGTTCATGGGCCGTGTTTGCAACGCAAGCTGCCACGAGGAGGTAGAGGAGGAGGAGGCGAGAACGTCGATCGGCTGCGAGCGACTCAAGCTGCAAGCGACTCAGCCTCTCCGCCCGCTATCCTCTTCGACATGCTACAACGCGCGCATGAACAACGAGTTTGCGCGAGAGAAGTCCACCAATCAATTGCAAACGCTTTCCATGGTTCGAGTTGCTTCCTCACTAAAATCTAGGCTCTCTAGTGTTCTCTCGTCGCAATCGGTTAGAAGTGGTTCCAACGCAATCGATAACACTCAAATGGAAATATGTAAACCAGTTTGTACCCTCCAACTTTTCAAACGCTGGGTTCAACGTCCGCTTTTTTTTAAATCCCCAGTCGGGCGCCAATAAGGCTAGAAAACTAGAAAAAAAAAGTGATCAATAAAATGGCTTCGGGGGAATCAATTAAGACGGATCCCGCGGCCCCCATGTACGAGTGAGTCCGGCGCGAGTCGTTACGACGCCGGCGGCCGCCCGTTGCAGCTGGCGCGGTCTCCAGAGAAGACGTCATCTGGACCAGAGACGCTGGTCAAACACTCACCGAGGGACTCGGCGCGTATAATTAACTCGCAGCGCGGAGCCTGACCAGCGCGTCCAGTTCCGATGACGGCTGAATCCTCTCTTCATCGGCTAGCGGCAGTGTGGAAAGGAGGAAGGGGGGGGGGGAGGAGGAGGTACAGAGAGAGATGCAATGATTAGGCAGAGAAAGGGAAAAGGAGCTAGAAAGAGAAAGGGAGAGTTAGAGGAAGAAAGAAGAGGAAGAGAGGGAAAGAGAAGAGAGCAGGAAGAGGAAGAGAGGAGAAAATGCTGAGAGAAAAAGGGTTGAGAGCAGAGCAAAAGAAAGGGAACCATGTGAAGGGGTAAAGGGAAACAACGAAGACACAGAGTGCAAGAGGGAGAGTAGAGAAAGAAAGAGAAGCATATCTGAGAGAGTGAAAGAGGAAGGAAAGAGAAAGAGAGAATGGCTTCAGGTTGAACGTGTTCAACAACAAAGAACCCCCAGCGAGGAGTCAGACCTAAGCGCGGAGACCGACTGGAGATTTGAACAACAGGTGGCGCTGACTCCGACGTGGGGTTGGCATGCAAGCGGTGCTGATTGATGTCAGTAACTTCGCGCTGTGTGAAGAGATTCGAGTGCGTTGCTACGTTCAGCTACCCATGAGAGGAACATCGAATGATATGGGTCAGATTAGAGATTGGGTTCCATTCAGCTTTCGAAGAGTGTGTGCTCAGAGCTCATACTCGATTGCACATCGCCTCGACGACCGTGCGCCTCGAACACGCAGATATTAAAGCCGCGAAAGAACGAAACATAAGAGACGAATGTAAAGGAGCTATAACATCAGAATCTAAACCATGTACTTTATTTATTTCTACGTATCTGAACTTTTAAATTGCCTCGTGACATCAGCAAGAAGCGAAAGTATGTCTCGCCGACATACTTTCGCTTCTTGCAGGTGTTACGAGTTACTCTAGAGGAATTTCAAAGAAACCCGAGTTGAAGTTGACAATTCATTATTTTTTGCCAAAATGAATTAATTGGAGGAATTACTCTGAAACTGGCAGGCGAGGCTATTTTTGTGCAACGTTAGAACTGCAATTACGTCCCATGCCAGTGAAAAAGAATATACTTCACGGCGACTCGAAAGGTAAACTAAGTTTAGTTGCATGCAGGTTAAGAGTCAGCGGCTCTGTCAGTGCAGTATAGAATAGCTAGCCAAGAGTCTTCAACGTAACCCACAAGCGGAGTGGCAGGTGAAGTCGAGTTTCAAGCGCTCGCGCGCCCCAGGCTTGGCAGGCTTTCTTTCACACAGACTAAGCTAAGATTATAATGCAATTAAATGCAAAGGTGCGAGCGAGCTGGACAAGAATGACGCTCTACCAACTGAGCTAACCCCTGGTTAGCTCAGTTGGTAGAGCGCTCCACTGGAAATGGAGAGGTCCCGGGTTCGATACCCGGACCAGGCGGATTTTTTCGGTCGCGCACCAGTCACCTTTAGCTGTGTTTGGAGATTTGTGTTTGTCCTTTGTCCCACTGGTTCCCCTTCTCCAGGGATTATTTTCGTCATCGTTAAGCTAAGATGCCGATTCTAGCGAGCCGGCCGAGAATTCGGTTCATACTTGAACCCCCTCGGGTCGAAGGTTCAGAGCTGACGGCGTAACGCAGATGTTTCCTCGCAGTCGTGAGACGCGACGGAGCCGTTATGCGCGGTGGTATAGTTGGGCGACCCCCGGCGAAGGCGTTGTTTCTAATTCAGGACCTCCCAAGACGCGACTTGGCACGTCGCGCGGCTTGAAGGATCGTCCTCCCAACAATGCGCTCGCCCGCCAGTGAATAATCGCCGTGTACTTTGTGTTGAGCGTGTCACGGTTGCTTCATAGCTGTCATCGTTGCTGTCAACACCCCCTGAGCGAGCGGTGCACCACTCAGCCGCCACAAACGAGACACCTCCCCTCTGTAGTTTTTCTGACCATTTCGAGGCAATTAATACAATTCAAGAAAGAGGAAATGTTCTTACGGTGAGAGCGTCCGTTGTTTGCAGTAGTCGAGTTATTTGCTCACTCGTTCGTATTTGAGATCTGCATAAAAACGCGTACGAGGGCATTCGAGCGAACGCGCTCGAACTCCAAACACCGGCGTTCGAGTTCGTATGCGATCAAACAGTGAGTAGAGTAGAGACAGGGGCAGCTAGCTTTGCCTCTACCCAATAACCATTCCAACAAGATTGTCGGCGCTCTGGCGATCCCACGCGCTCTGGCCTCCTCCTCTCCCCAGTTTCTACCCATAGAGCCCGAAGAGGATCGAAGAATTAATTTTCGAGTTTCCAAGTAATGTCCGCGTTGTCTTATCTTCGTCGCTTCTTCTGCAGTGTCTTTATCGCGCAACGCTCGTTGAAATAACGAAACGAAGTTACTCGAAGATTAAACTTGTCAGTTGTCTCGAATGACGGAGCTATCCAGTTTTTTTTATTACATCGCAGAAGAAGCCGAAAAAAGTGTGGTAACCCAGTTACCGCATGTGTGCAGACATCGCCCTCGCCTTACACATTTTTTGAGGGTCGGTTCGATAGCTGCCGCAAAAAATTGATACAGCTATCACGCAACCCGCTATTGCGTCCGCGCCGCGGGCCCAATCTGTCAGACTATACGTCATTGCAACACCTACGGACGCACTTAGAAAAAAAAACATCTATCCAGAGTTTACTTAATCTATCACACCTCGTTCACTGTCGCGGAGCTTGCGTGTCGCTGTGTACATAAAACCTTACGTCTTCGCCCGTCGAAAAAAGTATACGCTATACCGCTATGGATAAACTGATTAAATAGGGTATTTGTAACACCCTCGGGTTGACACGGGGTCAAAAGGAGTTAATCCCGTTTTCAAAAATTACGCCGGGTTTCATAGGGAACGCGAGTCTCGAAAATCCTTCAAACTTTGTTTGCAAGGAGATCGGCCTTCCATAGTATAAGATGATTTTGAAATAAAGGTTTCTTTTTCACCGCTCTTTCTTAGCAGCGCTGGCAATATACGTATACATATAAGGGCGTTCTATAGAGTCGCAACTTTTCGCGCGTTTTTATCGTAATCTCGCGTTTTCTCGACCATAATCCCGCGCAGATAAAATACAAAATAAAGTGTTGCTTTTTTTCCGGGCGTTGTGTGTCGTTGAGTTTCAGAAATACAACTCTAGGAGAACAAAAAAGACCCCAAGTTCCTCGGAGTGGCATGGCGTGCAACCCGGCCGCAGAAATCTTGATCCGAAATAAATAGGTATATCTAGCTGGCCTTTTTCTCTTTTCATTTCGCTGCCCGCTTCGGTTTTGTAATCGTGATTGATGAGAGAGGGTGGACTGGCCGCCGCCTTTCTTTAATCCCGTGAAATATTTTTGACGTTTTAAGCTCCGCGGTGGCCGAGTGCGCGTTTTTTTCCACAAAGTCGCACGACCGTTCTCCGTCTCGGAAGAAATATGGTCGTATGAAAATAAAAGGAGTATAGTTTCTCCGTTCTCTTGAGGTGCCCAGTTTAATGACCGGTTGCCATCAAATGACTCACTTTGTATCGTGATCCGGTGTTTGCGCACGTAAACATGAAGCTTCGAACGCCAACTATCGAGATTCAGCAAGGGGTTGCATCGCTGCGAGAGACCATGATATCGGATTTTCAATGCACGACTTCCACGTGACGTCGGCATGCTGCTATGACGACGTCACGTGGAAGTCGTGCATTGAAAGGCGAATTCAGCGGCGCAAAAGGTACGCTGCAAAAGATACGGCCCAGCAACAAATCCACCCCAACGGCAGCTGAGTTGACGTCAGTGCGAGTCATGAGAGGGACTTGAACGTGTCGCAATTATAATGCTAAAGAGAGGAATTACGGCATTCATACCTTTCAACTACGCCCAGCTGCCGTAACTGCAAACTGACAACTTCAAAACAAAACTGCAAGGAGATTTTTTTAATACTGAAATCAATAACATTGTAGGTATATATACTATAAAGTATGTTTCTTAAAAAAAATAATTAACGTTTTTCTGCAGAGTGACTCGCTCACATCGTTCGATACAGGCAGGTATCGCTGCGAGCAATTTGAGGGCAGTCAAGCGGAATGAATGAGTGGGTAGATATTGCTGAACCTCTTTAATCTGGCGGACGGCTTGCGCCACCTAGGCAGAGAATTTATTTCCAACAGTTAACCGATCCCGGATTAACGAAACATTAAAGGGGAGCTAAACCACTTTCTGCGAAAGTCTTTTTATGGTCATAACACAATCAAAAAACTCTAAGTATCCTAAAAAAATGAAAACATTACATTTATGCGTGGCCGATTTCTCTATTGAAATCGGTACCAAATATCGATAACCTCGGAACTATCGCAGACACCAGAGCGCGCCGTTGGACAAGAAGCGCCCTCCTCCTCGTTCGACGGCGCCCTCTCGTGTCCGCGATAACCCCGGGGTAATCGATGTTTGATGCTGATTTCAATAGAGAAATCGGCCACGCATGAATGTATGTTAGAGCTAAAGTGGCGACGCAGGCTAGTTGGTTCGTAACTTATAAAATTGAAGTTTAAAGTATATTAGTTTATCACTTATAAATTAGTTCATGACTTATGATTAGTTCATGACTTATCATTAGTTCATGATTTATAGACGTATAATTTATATAAGCATAATTCGTTGAATTAGTTCACGACTAATTATTTAAATTAAGTTAAGTCACGAACTAATTAATTATAAAATTAAAATTAAAGTAAATTAGTTGATAGTAAGCACTCGTCCTGTTCGGCTTTCTTATTGCCCTTCGTTATTGATAACGCCTTTAATTTTATACGTAATGTTTGGTTTTCTGGGATGCTTAGAGCCCACTGATTGAGTTATGACCAGAAATAGACAATAGCAGAAAGTAGTTTAGTGCCCCTATTGAAGTCTTTTTATACTAGAGTTAATAAATACATAGCGACCTTCGATTCCAGGCGGTACTGTAATTTACACGGATTCCAGTGAAAATAAGTTTAAGAATTTTTCCCATGCATAAACAGGCAGAACAGCACTCAAATTAAATGTGCGTACCAAGGTACATTTCTTATTTTAGCGACGGTCGGCATATTAATTGAGAGCGCCCGAAGACCCAGAGTGCTGGCGGCCTCTACATAGCGCCATTAGCGAAAGACGCTTAGATTACACTTTATTTCCGCCGACGCGATACACCGGAAACAGCGGACATATAACAACTTCCTCGTAACAACACCGAGCCGAGGTTCATGCAAATCTTAATGGCGTCTTTTCTTCCACTTGCCTGCCTCCAATTTCCAATCTTTCCCATACCGCGTTCGCTTCTTAGACCCTCTACCTTTTTGTTCCTTTCCTCTTTACCTTTGCCCAAGTTCCGGGACAACTTGGGAGCTGGGTTCATTTTGCACACGGTACATTAACAATAACGGTGCGCGACTGAGGCGTTCTTTTTTATTTTTAACTCTGTTACATGCGGTTTAATTACGGCGATAATCCCGTGAGCGCGCGCCTCGTCAATACCTCGAGGCTTTTTTATTTTTTAATTTTATTTTCATGTTTTTACGACGACGTTTAACAGGCTTTCGTCGACGTTTTCCCGCGATAACGACAACGCCGGATCGAAGTGATTGTTTTATGGCGCGCGAACGATAGCAGGTTGTCTCGCTGTTGCGGTTCGGATGAACGCGTACTTCGTGAGGCCGCGTGGAAGATCAAATAAGCTTTTCGCAAAGAGTCGCGCCATCTAGTAGCGCCCGTGCCAACTATGGCATTCGCTGGGCGCCGCCATCTTGAATCGCGGAACTTCCGGTATGCGGGTAAACATAGCTCTGCGCTCGTTACACCGAGAAGGTCATGTTTTAATCGCGACTGTCTATCGTTCTTGTTTTTTCTTTATATTTTTTTACTTGTTCCAAGTTGTAAGGCCTTTTTTATGTTGGCATATTGGATTTGCCAACTACGTGACTGCAGACGAAGGTAAACAAGTTCGTCTGCTACTTAGACGGCGGGTACACTGACGCCATAGTGCTGAGCTATGACGCCACTGAATAGTGGGTGGACACAAATGCTAGCAGCTTTTGTTTTTCTCCAATCAGAGCAAGCAAAATCGACGTATGCTTCTCGTGCAGGGGGAGCAGCAGGTGTCAGGAGTCAGGGCGCAGAAGGCCGGAGGAGTCGTCTGCTAGTCCCAGCAATGGCTTTCTTACCTTTCCTACGGCTTTCGGAAATTCGCCGGTTCTTTACGGACGAGCACTTAGTCTTCGAGATCGGACAGAAGTGCTGCGTCTGGCGTGAGCTCGGCTTTAATCGCACGCTTCTTGATGGGAGCAACGCCCGGGCTTGACGGGGGCCTTGTCGAAGAATCTATTGGCGGCCTAGCTATCAACGTTCAGGGAGGCGGAGTACATAACATCGATTGTGATCCCGCTTCGGAGAAGATTCTTCCCTAGTGCAGAAGCACTGCGTCCTAGCTAGCGTTCTTAAATCACTACTACACAGTGTTAAAAAAAAAAGATTAGTTATTGAATATAATTGGTTTCCATCGCCATGTCGCTACATCGTGTCTTTGGCCCTCAAGGGATGTAAAGCTAAAAGTGCGACGAAGGAGGAAACGAATGTAGTTACTTCCGCAGCTGCACTTTTTGGCCACTTGGTGCCGTCGCAACATCTTACTGAATCAGAAAGATGCGAGGATATGAAGAGCGATCTATTCGTATCCTGGCTGTGTACAAATCGCATCGAGTGAATGCAGCTTACGAAATAGCCTCGAATTTAGGCTAGTTATCCTGGTTGTGAAGCTTGCGTAGTCATATGCAACTTTCTGTATGAAGAGTTACTTTGGTTGAAAAGTTACTAGTGACCCCGGTTATGAAGTCAAAGTTGAGGAGTAACCTAGCTCGGGTGAGGAGTTACCTTGGGCTAAAAGTAACTTCGATCGTAAATTTGCCTAGATTGAGGAGTGACCTCGAATGTTCGCCTCCCCTTTTTGTCCTCGTCTTTGTTAGCGCTTCCAAATTTTATAAGGGTCACTCCTCAATCAGGTTCGAAAATTTCACTCTTTAAGAAATTTCCTCGATTAAAGGCTGAGTCCTGCTTCTTCGGTTAACCGTCACTTAGTTACCCGTCGTTCCATTCCTGTTTACTTACTGTTTATAATGTTACCTGCCCGTAAAACGACATTGTTCCTGCAGTTCTTGTGACCTTAAGTTACTTTATATGATTCGAATCATGTTCCACAAACAGCCACGCGTCCACAACCCAACAGTAGCAGGACGCATCAAGTTATAATTTTAAAATTATGCTAAAGTCAGGAGCAGGCAACGTAGCCAGGATTTTGATTGGGGGGGGGGGGGGGGCAAGAGAAAATGCTGTAGGAAGAGGAGGGGGAGGGGAGGCCCCAGCAAAATGGAAGTTTTCGGGAGGGTCAGAAGATCTAGGAAGCGCCGCCGCAGATCCATCTTTTGACAAGAACCAAATACCATAAGGGTCTGGCGTGCTTCTTCGAGTCAAACCGATTCCTCCGACGAATACAAACCCCTGCTGTTTGCCGTGGAGTTTAGCTTGAACATTCGTATACCCCTGCAAACTCAATGGACCTTTTTCGTTTATCCTCTGCCTCTAGCCACGTAGTTGACATATCTGGTATGGGGAGCGAAGAAGCAATACCCTAACAACCTGGAAGAAGGAACAGAGGCAAAGTAAGAATGAGTGATGGTCGCGATTAAAACGTGAACACTTCCCAACTTCCCAGTGGCAAGGCGAGAGGAAAACGATACTTTCCCCATGCGGGAATTTCGGCGAGTCAAGATGATGACGCGTGGAAAATGTCTATCCTGCGTGGGTTCAGTAATCATGAAACCGAAAGCTCGAAAAAAAAAATATATATACAAGCGTGGTTATGCTGACGAAGACTTGTAAGCGCAGAATGTGTGGTAAGCCTTCCAGGGAAGAAGAAAAGGGTATCTGCGCGCGAAGCCCGCGCCTTCGCGCCGCGCCCGCCTTTGAATGCTCGGGGCCCCCACCCCGGATGGCTCAGTCGGCAAAACATTTTGCTCACAATCTCAAGGTGATCAGTTCAAATTCTGCCGGGGGACTTTTTATATGGTTCCCTATGGGCGTAACGTACGCTTTCCGGTGTCGTTACAGCCGGCTGTTACAGCCATATGCTAAAGCCGGCCGTTACCGCCAAACGTTAGGAACTCCATGGAAATCAATCAATAAAAGATACTGTGTTCAAAACACACATAAAAAAGAAAAATAGTGAGAGAAGAGAGCTAAAAAAAACAGCACGAGAAGGGCAGGACAGTACCTTGAGGCCTCGACAAGAATCGAGGCCAGCAAGATCCGCAGGTAGTCATCAGGCTCTACATAATGCATCTGTGTCCGCCGAGCTATAGGCGGCAGCGCATGTCGGCACCCCTTCGGGGCCTGCCCTAAAATAAGGGCCTCACAAAAAGGGAAAGACACAAGATGACACCATCGTCGCCGCTGTCGTCGTCTAATAACCCTGTGCCAAGCCCCCCTCCCTGTTCCCTCGCGCACTTCGCCACTATACAGCGGCGGCTCTATTTCATTTGGGCCAAGAAAACTGGGGTGTACATGTTGGTGGTGTCGGCAGCGGTGATGGTATATTGAGGTGTCATCTTGTACGTTTGTTCTGGTCGCGTTCTCCCTTTTTTTCTTCTTCTTTGCTTCTTTTGTGCCCAGCTTCTTTCATCTTTTTATCTTGATTTCCGTTTGTCGTCGACGTATTCCCTTGTGAGCGTCGTTCTCGGCGACACGGGAGAGGAACGGTTGACATGGAAATAATCTCGCGGCCAGGAGAGCGGAGAGGGAAGGGTGGGGGAAGGGAGAGAGAAACGATGGTACGGAAAAGTAAAAGGAAAGGAAGGAAAATCTCCTCTACCCCTACTTTCTTGTTATACAGAAGAATGGGGAAAAGGGGAGAGGAGAGCACGGCTGCCTTCATTACGTGAGCGATGTTGCTGGCGACCGAAGCGACCCCACGCGGGTGTTTGCTGCAGTTGTTGGGGGGGACGTGAAGGGTGGCCACACTCGACGCGTTGATTGGAAGAGGTCGGGAATTCATCATAGGCCCGTTTCTTTGCCCTTCCGTGTGTATTTTTGTGGGCGCGCGTCTTCTCTCGAGCTTGCTTGTTTTGTTGTTGCAGGGTTTTTGCTTTACCGTACTCGCGTTGCTTTCGGTCATCAGATTACGAGCAACACAAAACCAGCAACCCATCACTCGAGTTTCATTTTGTGCGCTACATGCGATCAGATTGCGCGAAGAAAGGCATTTGAAGTTCCCGAAATGTGCCCAATATCGTTGCATGATCGATATCTTTGGTGCAGTACAAGTACATAGCGGGTTCATACGCTTTTTTTTTCTTTAGCGAATTGAAGAATATTTTAACAAACAGTCGAAATTATCCTTGGATGTCTCAGATCAAAAATACGTATCTAGGATGTACAAGGGGAACGGCCATCACCATGACACCAAATTATGAAGTAAAGGCCGTTTTCATGAGATCGTTTCTGCTGTCATACTATAAATGTTTGTCTATACTTCGTTTCAGCTTGGGTCCAGACGCAGCCGATGCTACAAGCGCGAGCTCCGGGCTTTCAGCGTCCCTGCCAAGCACGCGCGCTCGTGCAGTACAGGCACTGTTCAGGGCCACACGCTCGTGCTCGTAGCATCGGCTGCGTCTGCATGGACCCAAGCTGAAACGAAGTATAATTCTCACATAACTCCATTGTGGCCATCTGAATTGCTTCGCTAAGCAAAGCTATAATGCCTGGCTAAAAAAATAGCTTCGTAGCATGTTGCTGAATAACGTTAATCCTTCCGACTCGCTATGCTGAGAAAGGAAAGGATAAAAAACAAGAACAGTAAGCGTCTTGTTACACTAGCCGAAAAATCATCGCTCGCAGACAAACCAAATACACTCCGTTCATCCTTAATCTGAGACTTGAAGCTCCGCCTTCAGCGCGAGCTTTATGCCCTTGCTAACACTAAAGCCCCTCTATTCTGGGAAAAGTGGCGCCATTCATTGTTGTAGAAATGCTCGAGGCACGTGCCGCGCGCCACATGCTGGGAAGAGCACGACGTCTGAAATCTAGCTCAGTGCTGCGCTGTGCCTGTGCCGCCATGATCTTCCGAAGGGCTCCACGTTGCACGTGCCTCGTAGAACGACGAACCTTGCGCTACTTTTGAAACATGAAGGGGCTTTAGCTAACACAAGAGCATGCACAAGTGTGAACGTGCAAGCACGCGCAACCAAAACAGTGCGAAGCCAGAGAGCTTGCGCCAAAGGCGCAATAGACCATTTGCTGTCTTACCCAAGCATCAAGGAGAATGCAGGGATTGGTGTTCCACGCGCCACACGCGCACGCCTTTCCTGTATAAAAGATTCGAAGTAAATAACCAAAGAAAGCATTGATGAACGCGCGTGCAAGATGCCATTTGTTTTAGGTTTTGCTTCGGAAAAGTTACTACTGCTGAGGCCAGCACGTGCGGCGCGTGGAACACTAATCCCTGCATTCTCCTTGATGCTTGGGTAAGACAGCAATAGGTCTATTTCGAGTCTCAGCTTAA